>CAUYPK010103495.1:0-10813 GCA_963574355.1 Loris lydekkerianus
ATGAAAAAATGCTCATCATCTTTAATCATCAGAGAAATGCAAATCAAAACTACTTTGAGATATCATCTAACTCCAGTAAGATTAGCCTATATCACAAAATCCCAAGACCTGAGATGTTGGCGTGGATGTGGAGAAAAGGGAACACTTCTACACTGCTGGTGGGAATGCAAATTAATACATTCCTTTTGGAAAGATGTATGGAGAACACTTAGAGATTTAAAAATAGATCTGCCCATAAATCCTATAATTCCTCTACTAGGCATATACCCAGAAGACCAAAAATCACACCATAACAAAGATACTTGCACCAGAATGTTTATTGCAGCCCTATTCATAATTGCTAAATCATGGAAAAAACCCAAGTGCCCATTGATCCACAAATGAATTAATTAATTGTGGTATATGTACACCATGGAATATTATGCAGCCTTAAAGAATGATGGGGACTTTACCTCTTTCATGTTTACATGGATGGAGCTGGAACATATTATTCTTAGTAAAGTATCTCAAGAATGGAAGAAAAGTATCCAATGTACTCAGCCCTACTATGAAACTAATGTATGGCTTTCACATGAAAGCTATAACCCAGTTACAACCTAAGAATACAGGGAAGGGGGACAGGGAGGTTAGTGAGGGGGGAGGTGGGCAGAGGGATGGGCATTGGTGGGATTACACCTGTGGTGCATCTTACAAGGGTATATGTGAAACTTAGTAAATGTGGAATGTAAATGTCTTAGCACAATAACTAAGGAAATGCCAGGAAGGCTATGTTAACCAGAGTGATGAAAAAGTGTCAAATGGTCTATGAAACTAGTGTATATCATATCATATCATATCATAACCTCCTTTATATCATAGGTTTATATCATAACCTCCATTTTTATTAAAGCCCCATGATCACATTAATGTACACAGCTATGATTTAATAAAAAAAAACAAAAAAGGAAGAGGAAAGGAGCAAAGGAAGGAAGCAAGAAAAGAAGATAAGAAAACACTTACTGAAAACAGTTTCCAGTCAATCCATCACTGATTCAGCATCTGTGCCAACACCGTGCCAACTGTGACATTCAGTGCAAAGTGTGGGGCATCGGAAGCCTCTCACAGCCCGTGAGATGCTCTTAGTAGGTTTAGGACTAAAGTGTTGATTCTCACCCACTGATAATTTTGTCCCCCAGAGAACATCTGACAATGTATATTTTTGACAGTTACAACTAACTGGTGATTGATATCCTAAAAACACTAATTTGATCATTTCACATTGTATGCATGTATCAAAATGTATGTACCCTATAAATATGTACATGTACCATGTATCAGTAAAAGTAAGATTGTTGAGATAGCGCGGTAAGATTTAGATTTTAGATTACCTTATTAACATCCCAGAGCAGGGATAAGTTTTAAGTAGACAGAAATCACCTAAGAAACTTCTTAAAATGTATATTCTGTTTCAAGAATTTTAGGCTTGAGAATCAGTATTTTTAACAAGCTCCCATGTGAAACAACTGCTACTGTTTGATGGAAAACAGTGCAAGCAGCAAGGATTTGCAGCTGCACTGCCCGACAGAACCTTCTGTGAGGATGGAAACTTTTTATATTTATTACATGTTGAAATGGTAATATTTTTGGACCTGTTGGGTTAAATAAAAATGCTTTTTTATGTTCATTTCACTTGCTTATTTTTAATTCTCCTTGATTTGGAAACTACAATATTTAACATTACCTATGTTACTTAGGGGAAATCATTGTATCAATCCTACAATACAGAAACAAGCTATGAAGAAGGGAGAAGAAGGTTATGATATAAAGGAGACAGAGAGGATGTAGCTCAAGGGTCCTGGAAACTCCTTCAGGAATACCCAGGTGTGGGGAAGGCATCCAAGTATGGTCCAAGCATCCCAAAACCATTGCTACTGCCCCCCCCTTTCTCTTCCTGTGTGTAAGTTCAGCCCTCCCCATGACAGTGTGCACAATATAACCTGGACACAAGAGTATGGGAAACATGGGGTAGTGTCTGTGGCTCAGTGAATAAGGTGCCGGCCCCATATACCGAGGGTGGTGGGTTCAAACCCAGATCCAGCCAAACTGCAACCAAAAATAAAATAGCCGGGTGTTGTGGCAGGCTCCTGTAGTCCCAGCTACTCAGACGCTGAGGCAAGAGAATCGCCTAAGCCCAAGAGCTGGAGGTTGCTGTGAGCTGTGACACCATGGCACTCTACTGAGGGCAAAAAAATGAGATTCTGCCTCTTAAAGTAAATAAATAAACAAATAATAAAAATTAAAAAAAAAAAAAAAGGCAGTGCCTGTGACTCAACGGAATAGGGCACTGGCCCCATATGCCAGAGGTGGCAGGTTCAAACCCAGCCCCAGCCAAAAAATCTGCAAAAAAAAAAAAAAAAGACTATGGGAAACATGAGGGAGGTGACCAGGCAGAGGGTGGCTTCACAGAGTCTACACCCTACAGAGTGAAGAGAAAGCAGCCCACATTGCATAGGTGCTCTGGGAAACTAGAAGATTGGTGGTCTGGATTCTCTGGATTCATTGTACTTTCCCATCTTTTGTGTACGTTTGAAACTTTCCATGTTCTGAAAGTGAAAGACAAAGAAAATTATGAAAGTTACCAAAGTAAAATAAGAAGATATAACCTAATAGTGAACAAGCTGTTTGATTTAGGATAATCAGTAGATATATAGAAATATGTAAGTCACTCATGAATGAAATGACTATTTAGCTAATCAAATACCATAGCCATAGCAGATTAATATAAAGGGTGGCATACATATTTGTTGGATAGTTAAAAGGGTTGGGGCAGGAACCATAGTGAGAGGTGAGCTTAGGACTAGAAACAGTGGTGAACATCTTCATCAGCGGTGCCAGAATGACCTCTTAAAGACACATAATTCTCCATGAATTATAGAAAACATGGCCTGACTTCATACAATATAAGACCCCTCCATTAACCAGTGACATTACCGGGACAAAGTGAACAACTCCCCATGTACAAGGTACCATGGAAAGGACAGAGAAAAAATCCCCCATGCAGGTGACAGGCAAGGGAGCAGAAACTTAAGACTAAAAAAGCTTCAAATTGGAAAAGATTGAGATATATTGAACTGGAACTATCAAATTTTCTCATGATCAGCTTGAAAGTAAGATAAAATTGACAAGGAAAATTGCTTAAACAAACACTTGATTGTGTCAGGTTTACTGTTACATCCTTAAAAATCAGTCTCTCCACTGGCAGGAGTGGGAACATTTTGGCTTTCTCTATACAGTTTCTTTGAAAAAACTTTCTCAGTGATGAATTCTTCACACAAGCTGAGCTAAGATAACCCACTGCATTTGTTACTTGGCAGGTAAATCAAAGGAACAAAATAGCAAAAATTGGACTCTGTAATACACAAAGGCAAAAAGAAAAAAAAAATCAGGCTAACAGTTCACTTCCAATGGGCAAAAGAGATTTGAAGTATGCTAAGACACAAGTTATCAAGAAACGAAAAGATAATCTCAAATTTTAACACTAAAATATCGTAAACTCCAACAGATGTAATATGAAATTATGTAGAATTTTTCTTTCTTCCTTTGTGCCATAATAAAATGCAATACCACTCTATATAAGCAGAATACAATCTGCAGCTTTTCAGTTAGGCATTTAAGAAAAGGTATCTGCATACTTTATTCAGATCCTGTTGTAAATAGTCAAACAGCCAAAACAATCCCATACGAGACAACAGGGAAATTGTGATCCCTAACACAATATTGAAAACATGTAATAGATGGTTAAGTTTTTAGATGTGACAAAAAGAATCATTTCCTTGTTGGGATACATAATGCAATATTTATGGATGAAATAATAGAACGTTTAGGAAAAATGATGAATTGCTTTGGGGATACCAGAGAATTAGGTTGGTGTTTAGAACAAAGTATTCATGCATTAAAGGATGGTTGTGAAGGTGTGATGGACACAGATTCATTGTACTTTCCCATCTTTTGTGTATGTTTGAAACTTTCCATGATAATGATAATGAAACTTTCCATGATAATTTTTTAAAATAAATAGCACAAACATGATACTAAAGAAATTAGATATAAAAGAGTACATAGTTCATGATTCCATGTGCATAAATTCAAAACCAGGCAAAACTAACGTATGCATGGAAGTCAGGATAGTGTCCCCTCAGTGAGTATGGGTAGTGAATGAAGGGAGCTCGGGCGGATATGAGATTCCAGGGGGTGGTGGGAGAAAATGTATCTCTTGATCTGGGCAATAGTTATACGGGTTTGTTCAGTTTGCAAAAATTATTTTGAATTCTGCACTTATAATTTATTTGCCTTTCTATATTTAAAGCTGTTATACTGATGGTCACACAGATGTATATTAACATTAAATTCATTAATTAATACATTTATGGTTTATGCACTATCTGTGTGGTGCTTTGTTTCACAAAACAAAGATTTAAAAATAGTCTCAATTTTCTCAACCCAGCAAGATCATTATGTAAAAACAACATAGCCTAGAAGTTATTGGTCATAAACAAAATTCAGCAGAGTTTTTGATCTCGTCTACTTTCAAAAGTCAAATTATTTATTAAAGACCCACTGGGTGCTAGGTCCTCTCAACTTGCCCTTTAACACAGTTATGATCATTTCTAATTTACAGAAAAGGAAATCATGGCTCAGATGAGTTAAGAGACTTACCCAAAGCCACAGTGCTAGTCAGCCAGGACTCAAATCCACATCACACTTGGCTAACAAAGCTCTGTGACTAGTTCCATTTCACCACAATAATTTCCAAAACAAGCATTCAGCAAATGTGCAAATTAAGTTACATTTTATTTTACATTAAACAGACTATTTGTTTAAATTTTGGTTCCTGTTTTAACCAAAATAACTCAAAATTAAAACAATTTGAGGGCGGCACCTGTGGCTCAGTGAGTAGGGCGCTGGCCCCATATGCCAAGGGTGGCGGGTTCAAACCCAGCCCCGGCCAAGCTGCAACCAAAAAAAAAAAAAAAATAGCTGGGTGTTGTGGCGGGGTGCCCGTAGTCCCAGCTACTCAGGAGGCTGAGGCAAGAGAATCGCTTAAACCCAAAAGTTGGAGGTTGCTGTGAGCTGTGACGCCATGGCACTCTTCCAAAGGGCCATAAAGTGAGACTCTGTCTCTATTTTAAAAAAAGCAATTTGAAACTTAACAAAATTCTCTTACAGATTCTATATGTGTTTTCTATGGCACAATTTCCTCTCCTGAAGCAAACATTTTAGGGGTGATGCCAATTCTCCCACTTAAAAAATACATTTTATTCTGGAAAAATGAAAATTCTTTGAATCAAATTGGGAAAATTCATTTTCAAAACTATTAACACAATATACCTCCTTAAAGAAGAGGTCTAATCTATGTGCATGTGTATTAAGTGAGTCACTGCTAAGAATGCATGTTCTTTGTGAATTCTACAAGTATTTGGCTAGATGTTTATATAGCCAGAACACAATCCTTTCCCATGGAATTTAACCAAGACATTATGCCCTGGGAAATTAAGAGATCTGGCCTTAATTCAACAAAAGCAAATGTTCACACAGTAAAACAAGTTTAATGCTGAATTTCAAAAGTTGATACAAATTACAATTAATAGTAAACAGCCATTCTTCTATTTTCTAGGAGGAAAGGGAAGGGAAAGGAAGGGGAGGGGAGATGGGAGGGAAAAGGAGGGTGTAGGAGGGGAGGGGAGTTAAGGAGGAAGGTCAGAAAACTAAAAGGTCAAATGTGGAACTCAATCAAGGCTTCAAGTTTGATTGTTCAATTTTGCTTTCTCCATATGGCTGGTTTGTGGTATATTGGCCAATTCAATAGTAAGAATGAATCTGTATGTCCTGCTCAGGACACAGAGGTCTTATAGCCTGTTCCAAACAGAGCTGTCATACAGCATAAATAAATGTTCAAAAGGGCCTGTGTTTTGGCAATTTATTTGAGGCACAAATTCCCTGAGAGGATAAGATTCCTTAGCACCATGCTATGGTTTATACAATACAAATGCAGGCAAGTCTTTATATGGGACATAAACAGAAAAGCTCAGTAGATGCTGGGGCAGAAATAGAATTTCTCTTCCAAGAGATATTGCCAAGAGCTACAGTAAGGTCAGAAGATTTACACATCAGTGGAAGCTGGATCATTGTAACTGGACAAAACTGTTTGATTTAGGATAGTCAATAAATATATAGAAATATGTATGTCACTTGTAAATGAAATGATAATTTAGCTAATGAAATACGATAGCCATAGCAGACTTACATAAAGGCTGACATACATATTGGTTGGATAATTAAACAGTATTTAAAAATGATAATAATGATAGCCCATATGAAAAAAATATGGAGAAGGATTTGATTTATTCCAGTGGGGCTGGTGAAATAATCAAGTTTGAGAAGGCCACCTTACTTGCATTTGATTGCCATTGACGATAACATTGAAAATACCTATTGAATAAAATTATTAAAATCATGTAAAGTGGGGTATTATAAAAAGTCTAACCCTGAAGTTCCAAAAGGAGAGAAGAAAGAGAGTGGGATGAAGTATTTGAAGAAGAGGCCACACAATTTTGCCAAATTTTATAGAAGACATAAATTTACAGATTGAAGGAGGTCAGCAAGACCTAAGTAGAATAAATACGAAGGAAGCTGTCTACACTCAGTAGTATAAGTTCTGAAAGTGAAAGGTAAAGACAATTTTGGAAGTTACTAAAGTAAAAGGAGAAGATCTGACCTAATGGTGAACTATAAATGCGAATGACTGTTGGCAGTGAGCCCCAGAAGCAAATATCTGTAACACATTGAAAGGAAACAAGTATGACAGCCCCAAATGCCAAATCCAGGAACTACGGAGTCCTCACAAAGTTCATGTTCAAAGTTTCACTTGGACACTTTCACTTTCAAAGTTCACTTAAAATGGTTGTATATTTTAAATTGCATATGAACGTTAGGGCTATATACCATTCAGAAGCAAAAGTGAAATAAAGATATTTTCAAACAGAATAAAATTTAAAGAGAATTTTTCTCCAGCACATCTGTGGTACTGCAAATACTAAAGGAAGCTATTCAGGCTAATGGAAAATGGGGTTGAAATTTAGATTTTCAGAAATAAATATCAAAGATAGACAAGATGGCAAACTGAAGCCAGCTTTCTACAGAGGCTCCCATCTAGAAGGAGAGTTAAAGGACAAAAATTTAGTAAGTAACCTGGTAGATTTGAGCTGCACCAAGAGAGAAGGTTGAAGAATGCACATCAATGCTGCTGAGGTAAGCTGCGACCACAAGGGCCCAAATATAAGGTACAAAATCCATCACCAAGCGGACGGGAGTCTCCCCTCCCCCATGAGCACTGGCTCAAGAGCCCCACAAACAAACAAACGGGCAGAAATTAAAGGCCCTCCCACTACACTCCACTGGAGAGACCTTCTAAAAACTGGACCTACCTCCCCTACTAGGGTGCAATGGCATTCTCCTGCCAGGCATAAAACTGTATAAAACTATAAATATCCTTGCCAGCAACTCTGAACTCCCAGCACCCTCCTCCACTCACACTGAGGTCTGGAGGCCTGTCCCCCAGGAGTTCGCATTCTTGGGTGATTTCTCAAGGGGTGTGGACAGTGCCCAAGCTGCGGCTAGTCAGCGCTGACGCTGAGGCATGGGAGCGAGGAGAGGGCACTCGGCTGAGAAGGATTCATGCCAGGGCGGCACTTTCCTAAGGAGTGGTGCAGCAGCCCTCCTTGGACAGCAATACAGTCAGGCATAAGACTGAGTGAAACTGTATCTTCCCCGTTTGCAGCACTGAGCTCCCAGCACTCTCCTCCACTCTCACTCTGGGGTCTGGGGACCTGTCCCCCTGGAGTCCGGATTCTTGGATGATTTCTCGTGGGATGTGGACAGTGCCTGAGCTGTGCTGTCTCTGGGGCACGGAAGGGAGGAGAGAACGGTCAGCTAGAAGGGAACCGCTCCAGAGCACGGTTCCCTGAGATGCGGAGCTGCAGCTGTCTTCTAGCAGTGGTGCGGCCAGGCATAAAACTGTGTGGAACTGTGTGTGCTCAGTACCTACAGCTCTGGGCCCCCAGCACTCTCCTTCGCCCTCACTCTCAGATCTGGAGGCCTGTCCCCCAGGAGTCTGGATTCTTGGGTGATCTCTCGAGGGGTGTGGACAGAGCATAAACTGCGGCTGGTCAGTGCTGACTCTGGGACGTGGGACTGAGGAGAAAAGGGTCGGCTGGGTGTCCACACCAGAGCAGCAGTTCCCGGAGGTGGATCAACAACCTTTTTTTTTTTTTTTTAACGGCAAAACGGCTCACTTCTAAATATTTTGAAGCCACACCCCCTGTCTCCCTGGGCAACCAGAGGTGGCCACCAGTGAGTAAAGGATTTGCCTGCTGCTGCTTACAAACCTGGGAAGCTTTCAGGGCAGGGCCAACTCAGAGAGGTAACCAAATACAAACCTCCAGCAGCAAAGACAGGACAGGATGTTGGAACTCAGAACAGCTTCTCTTCTGTAGGCAATTTTAGCAGGAACAGAGACAGAATCCTGCAAAGTTGTTCTGTTCTGTTCTGTTTTGTTAGTAACATCAATCAGGGGCGGGGCTCAGCCTGAGTGAACACACCCCCCTCACACCTTCATCAAGCGCCCGAGGATGTCAGGCCTCACCTCCTCCTGCTAGATAGTGGCAGAGTGCAGAGGCCTGGCAGATTTTCTTGCGATTCAGGCAGGTGCAAACCCCTGGAGTATCTGTTCACTACAGGCAACTGGGTCAGCCATCTGCAGAGAAATCAGTGACTGGGTCCGACAGAAGGACAGGGTGGGGAAGGAAACATCAAACTTCCCAGACACATCTATTTGCTAGGTGGCTCCTCCTGACTCCATGCAGCACTGGAGTAAGCCATATCAAAGTAGTCACCAGACCCCTGGAATCCTATTCCCAGAGACCTCTTGAACTGTCCCACCCGAGACAGGTGCCAGTTGAGACAACTGATTTGGACCTTTTGAACTGAACCAATAGACTGAGGACTTTTCAGGCAGTGCCCTGGGTGTGCAGTAGTAGGAAGGTTTGATTTTCCTTTTCCAATTGGTGCCAGAGGTGGGCGGGTGGGATGACTTAATTGCTGGTTTTTCCCCACAGCTGAGACTTCAACCCAGAGTAAATGTTACACTAGGGTCGAACACAAACCAGCTGAAAACAAGACAGAACCACTTAGCCCCACCACACAACACAGGGCCCCAGTTTCTCAGGCCACAACACTGTACGGGTCCTTGATAAAGCCCCAGGGGAAAAATCAAAGGGAGTAAAACAACCATGGGGCAGAATCAGCAGGAAAACCTCTGGTAACATGAATAACCAGAATAGATCAATCCTCCCCCACCCCCCCAAAAAAAGATATGACAGATGTAATTGAAGATCCCATTCATAAATAACTGGCTGAGAAGTCAGAAATTGAATTGAGAATTTGGATTGCAGACAAGATTAATAAAGTGGAATTAGGAATTCGAGAAGAAATTCAAAAGTTGTCTCAAGAATTTAACGAATTTAAAGACAAAACCACCAAAGAATTAGACACACTGAAGCAAGAATTTGCAACCCTCAAAGATATGCAAAATACAGTAGAATCCCTCAGTAACAGAGTGGAGCAAGCAGAAGACAGGATTTCTGACATTGAAGACAAAGCCTTTGAACACTCCCAAATTCTCAAAGAGGAAGAGAAATGGAGAGCAACAATGGATCATTCTCTCAGAGAGCTCTGGGATAATTCAAAGAAGGCCAATATATGAATAATTGGAATTCCTGAAAATGATGAAGTGGCCTCGATGGGCACAGAGGCACTTCTGCATGAAATTATGAAAGAGAATTTTCCAGACATGCCTAGAGATTCTGAAATTCAGATAGCAGGCAGCTTCAGAACCCCAGCACGATTCAACCCTAATAAGTCATCCTCCAGACATATCATAATTAGCTTCACTAAAGTTAATATGAAGGAGAAAATTCTCAAAGCTGCCAAGTAAAAGAAAACCATTACGTACAAAGGGAAGAATATTAGAATGACTGCAGATCTCTCTGCTGAAACTTTTCAAGCCAGAAGAGGGTGGTCATCGACTTTTAATCTCCTAAAGCAAAATAATTTTCAACCCAGGATCTTGTATCCAGCTAAACTGAGTTTCATTTATGATGGAGAAATTAAATACTTTAATGATGTTGAAGAAATCTGCCATAAGTAAACCAGGACTTTAGGATATTCTCAGACCTATCCTCCATAATGACCAACCGAATCCTATACCACAAAAGTAAACTCACTCAGAAACTTCGGATCAAACTCCAACTTCCACACTGGCGAAAAGATTAAAAATGTCCACTGGACCTTTGAAAAACTCAATACCCCAAATTTCACCAGACTTATCAATATTCTCCATTAATGGGAATGGCTTAAACTGTCCTCTAAAGAGGCATAGGTTAAGCTGACTGGATACAAAAACTCAGGCCAGATATTTGTTGCGTACAAGAGTCACATCTTAACTTAAAAGACAAATACAGACTCAGGGTGAGAGGATGTTCATCCATATTTCAGGCAAATGGCAATCAGAAAAAAACAGGTGTCTCAATTTTATTTGCAGATACAATAGGCTTTAAACCAACAAAAGTAAGGAAGGACAAGAATGGTCACTTCATATTTGTTAAGGGTAATACTCAATATACTGTGATTTCAATTATTAATATCTATGCACCCAACCAGAATGCACCTCAATTTATAAGAGAAACTCTAACAGACATGAGCAACTTGATTTCCTCCA
>CAUYPK010103497.1:0-11431 GCA_963574355.1 Loris lydekkerianus
GGCCTTTCCTGTTTGCAGTCTCACTTCTGCTTGTACTCACGGTTGCCGGTGTAATTAGGTCCATTGAACACACACAGCCAGTTGCCAGTTTTCCACTATTTTTGTCCTCCTCCTGGGGTCCAGAAGTCCCTTGCTGGCTCCCTGTATCCTCAAAGGGATGATCATAGGCAGATCCCACTGGCCAGAGATGCCTGGAGTCTTGTCTCCCCAGATTCGCAGTGCCCAGTCACAGGAAGCTGTTACTCAGCCGCCATCTTTAATATAATTTCCCAGTTTTTACTTAGTTTGTAGGGTCTTGAAAGGGGGGAAATTGATAAAGAGGTAATTTCCCAGGAATAAAGCATGCAATAAGCTTCCTTCACACACTGCTTTCTTCTACAGGAGTCAGCATTATCCAATAAGATGAAGTTGGGAAACAGATATCCCTGGTTTGAGGCTGGGGACTGGAGAAGAAACCACTTCTTTTTAGGGAGAGGAAGGTGATATTTATGGGAAAAAAGGCAGGGATGTGTTAAAAGGTTTGATTTGCATTTTGAGTCAAAATAACAAGGATTTTGTTAATTGATGGTAGTAACACAAAGACTCACCTAAATACGATGGTTTCTTTCTAAGTACTGAGCCTTCTTACACCTTAAGTGCCAAGCAACTGAAGGATGATTTCAGAAGAGAAATCTAGCAATATTATCTAGTGAGGAGTACTCAACTTATTTTTATTTTTATTTTTCTGTCTGCTTAGCACCTTCCATGCACATTATGACCTCTGGCTCATTAAAATAAAAAACACTTGCATAAGAACTCTACATTGAGGCACTTATATACCCCCAGTTGTTTTGCATGTTATAGAAATAAACAATGACCCCATGTTAATCAGACAAGAAAAAAGTATCCTTTTAAAAGTTGTAGAATCAGCATTCTCGTTATCCTGATTCACTGAGATCTATGTCCCCACATTAAAGACCTCCATCCCCCAGTGATTTCTCATGCTGACAAGTTCCTCAATATGTGACACTGTGAAGTGTTCCTTGCTTAGCTGTTAGTGTCACCTTCTTTTCACATTCCCATTTTAATTGTAGCTGAAGTTCCACTGTATGCCTTACAATTCTTCAAATATAATAATGCTTTTTTGTGTGTGGGAATTAAGACTTTCCCTATGTTGTTTATTCCTTTTGCCAATCTTCCACTTTATGTTTACCTAGCCACGTTCATTCTTTGCTTTTTTTAACTTGGAGTTTTCTTGACCTAATATTTCTTGACTTTCCCACCTCCCGTGTTCAGGTTAAATGGAGCATTTTAATATAGGCTACTAGGTTAAAAGCTCCCCTAGCAACCTATAATTAGTATATTATTGTATTAGATGTATTAATTTCTTAATTTACCATTAGCTCTAGAAATTTAATGAAGTCCAGCAGAGTTTTTTCATCATTACGCATTGGGTTCTAGGTGCTTAGTAAGCATTATAGATGTTTATTACATCACCATCAAATGAATACACAAATTAATGAAGCCAACAGAACTCTGAATTCTATTTCTAGAGTGGTTTTAGAGAAATAAAATGGCCTAGGCAAAATCAGCACAGTGGTAGGGAGAGCATAGTCCTTGTTATAAGTATATTGATATATCTTGCCAAAATCAATAGTTCAAATTTGCCATTTAAAGGTAAATATTCCTAATTGCAAAAAGGAAAACCTGTCTCACTTGAGAAAAAAGAAACTTTATATATAAAAGGTGTTGAGACATCGGTGTTTTTCAACAGGGCAAGGAGTTATGGTTCAGCGAGGTAGCCAGCAGTTTTGTTTACATTATAGGACAGGCTACTTCTTACATTATAGGACAGGCTACTTCAGCGAAGATCCTACAGCCATTGTAGGGTCTTGCAACTTTCCAATATAATCATAGCCACTCTGCTTAAGAGAGATTGATAAAAACATGTAGGATAATTGTTTTCCCAATATTTGGTGAATCAATGAGTGATGATGGTCTTAATGATGGTGGGTTAAATAAAGAAATAAATGACTGTAAAGCAAAAATTGGATGGAGTACTTACTTTCAACACACAGTTCAAAAACAAGCACAAACATGGTGGACTGGCTACACAATTTCAGATAGCATTGTTTATTGTAGATTTTATAAATTATTTTACAATCATTTGTATTCATGCATTCATTCATTTTCTAACCTGTATATTCTAATTCTGGATTGTAGGTGTTTGGAGGCTATTTTGGCAGATCAGGTGCAAGGCAGGAATCAGCCTTGAATAGGATGCCATTCCATTGTAGGACACACTTGCACACATACCCACACCACACTAGGACAACGTATACACATCAATTCACCTCACGTGCACATCTTTGGAATAGGGGATGAAACCTGGGTGCCCAGAGAAAACTCATGAAGACAGTAGCCCTCTGATGGAAATCAATTATTTTTCTCATCAACATTATAACAAAACAACATTGAACCAACCAATGTTATGCAAGCACCTGCTATATCTGAGCAGCTCAACTGCAAAACTCACATACCTGAGCCCCAATTGCTGGACAGATTGGCAAAATGGCTTCAAGTTGGGGAAGCAAAACTCACTGGGTAGAAAGTTACATAGGTGTATAAGTTATATACAGAGAAGAGGTGTTCCAAAGACTATAATAAGATGAATATTATTATATTATAATAATATTACAGTATACCACCCAAGAATATTCACACATGTTGGGGGATAAATTAAGTAGATTTTTGAGATCTCTTTTATTTAGGACTCTCTCACTTTCATTAGTTCTTAGGACGTCATATATCCTAAGATGCCTTTGAGTTTGGGTTAGGGAGATGTAGAGATTATTATATCCTTTTTTATAGTTTCTGCCATCTCAGTGCTATTATTCCTTTCTCTGGTGTTCTTTGGAACACATACCAGTAAGTATTTAGCTCTTACTTTATGATCTCTTGGAATGCCCTGACAACCAAAGTTTTGTTTGATTCATTTTGAACAAGTGTTGCTGACATTTTAAAAGTGAACAAGTTGACACTGAAATTACATCAAATGATGGCAAATAGCAGAGGTTCACATTCGGTCACCCCAAGCACTTGATGGCTATGTCTGAACCCAGGATCATAAGGGAATAAAAAAAGGCCAAAATTAAGGGTTGACATAAGAAAAGCAGCATTTGGTGGTAATTTTAGTCTTCAGAGCCTTTTGAGGAGTCATGAGGATGCCCACTTAAAGGTGAAATTAGAAAATAAAGAAGAAAATTCACTAGATTTGAGTTTTACTTAGCTACTGTAAGAAGTTTTGTGTGTCTCCCTTACAGGTGGGTCCTATGATTGCTGTGGAAGTCAGCAAAGCTGAATCACTCAGCATACTCACAGTAACATTTGCTTTAAGAAATGTACCATCCTCAAGTGGAACACATTATTAGTAAAGCATCACAAGAATGGAGAAGTATGAATCCTATGTACTCAATTTTGATATGAGGACAATTAATGACAATTAAGGACATGGTAGGGGTGGGGGAAGGGGAGAGCAGAGAGAGAAAGAAGGAGGAAGGAATGGGGAAAGTAAGAGCAGAGAGAGGGAAGGAGGGAGGTGGGTGGGGCCTTGGTGTGTGCCATACCTTTTGGGGACAAGACACGCTTGCAAGAGGGACTTTGCCTAACAAATGCAATCACTGTAACCTGGTTTCTTGTACCCTCAATAAATCCCCAACAATAAAATATATATATTTGCATCTGTCTTGCTTTTATTTCTAATTCTATGGACTCTGTGGAGTATATATATATATACTCCACATACATATGCAATATACCATACACATACACACACATATGCAATATACCATCCTCAGATTATCTCCTTCCTCCCTATGCAGCCAATGATCTGGAAATATTATAAGTCTTAATAGAAATCACTTGGCCAAATCCTTCTTTTTTACTAGCTAAAAACAAAGGCTAAGAGATTTTTTTTTGGAAAAAAATAATTCCCAAATATTTCAGCACAACTCATGCACTATTTGTAACATTTTCTCCCTTATAAATTCAGATTAATTATCTACCTTTTATTATTACCTACTTACTCATCTCTGTATTGTTCTCAAGCAAATCATATGGCCAAGTGTGTCGTGTGTTATCAGCACTTCTCGTGTCATAACACCTGTGCATCAGGTTCCACCTGTGGATCAGGTGGCTGTTTTGCCTCTCTGTTCCCTGAAATTTATATCTCAGTGGGGTCTGCATCTGTCTTGCTTTTATTTCTAATTCTATGGACTCTATGGCTCTGTGTGCTTTTTTTCTTTCTCAAACTTTTTTCCAGAGTCTTACTCTTGGTTCTTTCTCCAGCACTCTGTACACATTGAAAATCAGACATTGAACTCTCTCCAGTGCTTTAACAATTTTACATCTACTTAGCTGATTCCCCAAATTTATGCCATGCTGTAAGAATTTGTATATGTTAGATAGGGTTCCTGAGATTTAGGATATAGGCTTGGAGCTTAGTATTAATGTATATTTCCCAGTTATCAGCCTCTATATGACCTTGGATAAGCTGTTCCACCTCTCTGGCCTTTAGTTCCTCACTTGTAATAGGGGACTTAAGATCTACCTTATAACACCGCATGAAGATTAAACAACTAAACGTTTGTTAATGCTTAGACAACTGGCTATTGTAGTTAAGAGCAATATGTATGTGTATAAAACCAAACACTTACGTTTTTAAGACTAGGGAGCCGAAAAGAAGACCACATAGAATGGGTCCCAAATTAACTGGTGTTTTTTTTTTTTTCATGCTTTCTACCCTCACAACTGTCTAACTTATTCTGCTTCATCTGACTGGATTGTTATCCATTGTCTTGCACACCTGCTCCAGATACACAAATCCCACCCTTCAGGTGTCACTCTAGATGCCTTCCTCACCAAAGAACTTTGTATTTAGATCGCTACCCCTGTTAATAGGAACACTCTTCCTATTAAAGATGACAGTTATGTGAATATCTTATTTCTTAAGAAATATGTAAAATTTGAGGGGTGCAAAGTTCCTCAGGCCTCCTATAGTTGAAATAAGTCTGGTTATGGATTGCTGTAAGTTACAGAGGAAGGAGGAGGGTGTCAGAAGCTAAGGAAAGACAGAAGATTAAAGGAAGATTATTAGTGTGTGAAACCACAATCTTTCTCCATACAGTCCTGTAGGACATACCCTAGAGTTGTAATAGCTTGGCACAAATATGAGCATGCCAGCCAACACCTCTGTATTTTCTTGACAACTTTATTTTTTTCTCATAAAGAAATCTTGGAGTCAAAAAGCCTTTAAAGTTGTTCTGGTCTAATTATCTCCCTTTTCTGATGAGGAAACTAAGGGATGGAGACTTTTGGAGAATTTTTCTGGGAGTCATAAAGAAGCAGCAGGAGCCCCAAAGACGAGCTCTCTAACATTGCTGTCACTGCTTGGTAGCTATGCCATTTGAAAATCTCTGAGCCAATTTGTTTGTTTGTTTCTACCTGTGGAATTAACACCTGCTGAGCCTTGTAAGCAACTTAATGGGTATTCAACAAAGAGTAACTATTACATGGGCTTCTATTAGTAATGTCATTAAGCAGTGATGTGCCCCACAAGGGACTCATCTGAAGTAACACCGTTGGTGCTGACTACAGCTGTTTATGTGACAGATGCCGGATTCAGGGCTATAGTTTAGGTTTTTTGATTTGAAGTCCGGAGGTATTGATGTTGCTATGTTACCTGGAGACTTGGTATAATTTTACAGAATGAAGATAGGCTACTTGCCTTAAGAAACCCGAAATTGTAGCGGTTTTATATAATAAACGTATATATTCCTCATGTTACAACCTAATACAAGGCAATAACAAGGGCTCTGAACTATGTAGTCCTCAGGGGACCCAAGCACTTCTCACCTTGTGTTCTGGATCTGGCTAGAAAACAGGAGATTGCCGATGGTAACATGAGAGGGTTTGTAGGAGAAAAGTGGTTAAGTGGAAGACCTTACTGTAGTCTTCATTCCTCCCACAAGAGCTTAGTCTCCTGGCTAGAACTGAGTATAAAGAAACGCAGGCCAAGCATGGTAGCTCCTGGTTGTAATTCCCAGGCAGGAGGATCACTTGAGGCCGGGACTTTCTGACCAGCCTGAGCAACATAGAAGACCTGGACTCTACAAAAAATTCAGAGATTAGCCAGACATGTGGGACACACGTGTAGTCCCACCCAGATACTGAGGAGGCTGAGGCAGGAGGCCTGCTGCAGTGGAAGGGGCCTCCTACTACTCAGGTCTCAGTGTCCTCGGTGAAACTGTGGAGCCTGACATTCTATCCTCTGTCCATTTCCCATGTGTGAGCATCTTCCCTAATTACCCTTGGTCCTGATGAGCAGGTCATTCCATTTCTGTCTCCTGCACTGAACTTACCCTTCCTCCCTATGGATTCCCAGTATTTTTGCTGAGGTGATCAATCTGAAGGTGGACATTTATTTGCCACTTTCTTTTTGTTTTTATTAAATCATAACTGTGTACATTGATGCATTTATGAGATTCAATGTACTGATTTGCTATACACTGTGAAATGCCTGAATTGATTAACACATCCATCTCAATTATACTCTTTTCTTAATAGTTTTGAAATTTACCATTGCATCATGCATATCAGGTGACGTTAACCCCACACACTCTCCCTTCTCCTGCCTCCTCTCTTCCCTCCTCTGTCTCTTTTCTTCCCTTCTACTTTCTGGACTGTAGTTATGTTTTACAATCCATATGAATGTTCAGTGATTATATATTGATTTCATAGTAGTATTGAATACCTTGGATACTTTTTTCCCATTCTTGAGATACTTTACTAAGAACAATATGTTCCAGCTCCATCTAGGTAAACATAAAAGATGTGAAGTCTTCATCCTTTTTTATGGCTGCGTAGTATTCCATGGTGTACATATACCACAATTTGTTAATCCATTCATAGGTCTATGGACACTTGGGCTGTTTCCATGTCTTGGCAATTATGAATTGGGTTGCAATAAACATTCTGGTGCAAATGTCTTTGTTGTAAAATGATTTTTGGTCATCTGGGTATATACCTAGTAGAGGAATTGCAGGATTTTATATTTGCCACTTTTGATCTTCTCCATAAGAGGAATGTTGTGCAGGCTGCCTCTAGTCTGCCATCTGAGCCCCCTTCTTATTTTTCAATTTTTAATCATGAACATCACATAACTCTTAGCAGGATAGTAGGATAGTAATTCCACTAATACATATGACACTTATTTTTTACTTTAATGAAAATATGAAACTAAATTTAAAATACATATCCCATTTTCTATTGTGTTAGATTCAATTTTAATTCTAATCAAATTAAATTCATTTATTAATTCAGATTTCTAAATTACAAATATTAAAAACAATAACTTCTCATTCCTTAAAATATCTTGAATAATTAGTCTGTCTCTTAAAATCAGTATGCCTGACTATTACATCAGTATAAATATTTTAAATAACTTAAAAATACAGTATGAAATGTAGAAATTTTAAGTAAATATTCAAAGCATTACAGGAATATCAAACCATTGTTTAAAGAAAGTCCATCTATAACTCACAGCAAGGAAGAAATTCAAAGCATTTCTTATATTTTTATATTTACTCTAAAAACAAAAAATTATTATTGAATATATAGGACAGAAAGTCACAATACTTATCTTACCTTTTATGAAATAAATGTTTTAAAAATTTGATGAATAATTCAAACAATCATAATCTTGCTTTTTAGAAAATCAAAGTTGATTTAAAATTGACAACAGTGGTTTTGGAAGAATAAAATTGAATAATTTAAAGCTTCTTAAAAAGATAATACATAATTTAAGGAATATTAATAATCAAGGGATATTATAGAGAAATATTATTATAAATAAAGATACCTACAGTTACATAAAAATACAAGTTCATTAGTGGTCCTGTAAGAGTGATTTTCATTAAAACCCGACATTGTTACAATTTGTCTTTTTAGACTATCAGAGAAAATTAGAAAGTAGGATATTTATATTTATATTTTATTAAAGCAATGTTAAAAACTTTTAAAATTTTAAAAAGAAATGGAAATTACACCTATAAAATACCCCAACATGTATTTTGATGATACAGAAAGATATTTGCTCTGAGCATAAAATGTATAATTGGAATGGTTATTTTAATAACATTTTATCTGGATTTTTTAAAGGTGCTAATTTCTTATTGAAGAAATGTCCTTTTACATATTACATTGCTTTTATATTTATGCTGCTAGGGGCCAAAATATTTTGTTAACATTCATTAAAACCACTACTCAGTAAGTTGTAAAAATAATGAGATAACTGTTAGAGTTTCTTGTAACCAATACAGTCCTCTCATTACCCACTTCAGAGGTATTTATTTTTCTCTCTGAAACTCTCTGTCAAGCAAGGAAAGCCCATTAATCCACTTCACAGCCTCAACAACTTTATTCTTTTTTGAATCAATGAGGCAGAGCTCCATGACACATGTTAGTAGTTATGTGTGGACTTAGGCTAAGTAACCTATTTATCTTTGTTCTCGATCAACTGTCTTGTTTTATGGTTTCTATATTTTTTAAATTTAAATCCAATTTAAAAAGTAGGAATGCATCCAAGCACATTATAAAAATACATATCATTAAAAGAAAAATGAAACAAAGCAACAGTCCATTAAACCACATTCCATACTGAAACAATAATTATTTTAGTGTTTCCATTTTTTCTGGTGATTGCATCCATGGTTATGAATAATCAACATTGATCATCTCTTTATAGAAAGATGGAAATTTCATTCATCTGTGCGAATCCCCACCCATCTCTCCATCTCCTTTCTAAATATGAATGTTTAAGTCATCATTAATTATCCATTGGGTTACTAATGATTAAAATATATACATAAAGTTTTATTTCTTGTCCCAGCAAGTCTAGGCCATTCCTCTTGTCTTCCTATTGTGTAGATAAGGACATTAATACCATACACCCTGTGTTTTCTATAACTTCTTATCAATGATCAGTAGCTATCAGTAATAACTTTACATTGCCAAAAAATACCTTTTAGATAATTGTTGTTCCCTTTTTGTTTATAAATTGATTCTCAGGGCTGAAAATCATTATTTATTATTGGCCTTATGATTATGGAAACACTGCTTCCACACTGCTTCTACCAAGCTAATTGGCATGCCATGATTTGATTTCCTTTTTTGCTTATTTAATATCAAAACTCTTGTGAAGTCTAAGCAGATTGTCCTAATATCAAGTTGACATGGATTCTCTTTCCTCGTATTAAGTCAATTGATCAAAACTATGATTTAGTTTTTAGTTTTATCTGGAATAAAATTAATTTCTAACTTCATTTTTTTGTTTTCATTAAAAAATTATAGACTTCTGCAAAGGGTGGCTGTTAAGGAGAATGTATTGTACCTTTACTCGAAGATATTTTTGATCATAACTCAATGACTTCCTGTTCCAATTTGGAACAACATCTTTCCAGGCCAGCTGTGTAGGCATCTTTTGGAAATTCTTTTTTATTATAGTTTCTTACAGCCTGTGTCTTTCTTTTTCTTCACACACACAAAGAAAGATGTGAAGAGTAAAGTATTTATTATTATATTTTAAAATTCACTTATTATTATCTTATATTAGATAAATAGTTTATATCAATAATAGAATCATAGTATAAAAATTACTTTTCAGAAGTTTTATGACATGCAGTATTGCTGATTTCAAATTTGAGGCCATCATTATTCACATTTGCTTGTATGTGCATTATATTTATTACAACAAAAGTGTTTAAATCATTTGTTTTTTATTTTCTGAAACTGTATTATATAGAGTATATAAGTATAGAACTGGCTCTTTTTTATATTCTAAGAGGGCTTTCAATTTAAATGTCTTATGGCTTCTCAGATATATTTTACTACTCTTTGTTATATAATTTTTTTAACCCTCTGTTTTCTCTATTCTCTATCTCTGGATCATCTATAAATTGGATGTTGAGACTCATTAGTAATTAATCTTTTGTCTTTTGTTTTTATTCTTCCTATATTTATAATAACCTTTTCTTATACTTCATTAATTTCATTTTTTGGTCACATTTTACTGTGTGATTTTGAGGCCATCAGGCTACCAAGATTACTATTTTTTTTTTTTTTTTTTTTAAGAGAAGAGGTTTCATTCTGTTTCAGTCCTAACTCACTGAATCCTGAAATTCCTAGTCTACTGCCTCAGCTTCCTGACAGCTAGAACTGCAAGTGTATGCCAGCATGCCTGGCTAGCTTTTTTTTTTTTTTTTTTTAATAAAGATGAGGGTCTCACTATGTTGCCCAGGCTGGTCTGAAACTTCTGGTCTCAAGTGATCCTCAGGCCTCAGCCTCCCAAAGCACTGGGATTACAAACTGAGGTACCATGCCCAGGCTGTTGTGTGTTTTATTTACATTGTGTTCCATGAGTCTCCCACCTCCCCCCCACACACACACAGCAAGGTTTTGTTTTGTTGGCTTCTTTTGGTATTATTTTGTGTTTAGTCTTGATCATTATCTTCCTGTCACTATTTTTATCTTTCACATGTCTGGTGACCAGAGGTTTCTATTAATATTTTATAATGATAGAATTGGATTAACAATTCTAGGAAGTTAGCTTGTGTTTCTTCTGCTGTAAATGTGATCTGACTGGAACTCAATGAGAGAATGAGGCTGTCAAATGTAAGGTTTTATTTGGGATAAGTGAGAAATAGGTAGCCAAGTGCTTGACAAGAGGTATTATTTTCTAAATAGAATTTTATGGTTCTGAATGAAGTTTTATTATTTGCTACCCATTTGGTTACTCTAAATTTAGACTTGTAATAAAATACATTGGAGAACTTGTAGCAATTTGTATTCTTTATTCCTGAGGAAAATTCCTATATTTTATAAATTCTTGTTTCTATAAACTGCACTGGTTTGAGTAATGTAGAAGAAAATTTAAAAAAACAACAACACTTTGTCACTCTCTTTGATAGTTTAATCATCCTGCTTTCAAAGTGGAAATGCAAGATCCAAATATTCTCCATTCTCAGTTCATGTGTTCTAGGTAGAAATCTATTCTTTTAATTCTAGGAGTAGATTGTGTGACCCAAAGCAGAGTCAATTAGTTCATTCTATTTCCCTGATCATGTGATTCTTTCCATGGTAAGCAAAGTTTAACCCTATGAAAAAAAATTTAAATCAATTTTAATTACAAAAATAAATTTGAGAAAGATGGTAGGGTAATTCCTCCTGTTTGGTTTTTATTTTTGAGTAATGTCATCTTTGATAAGCCAATTAAAAACATTCAGTGGGGAAAAGATTCCCTATTTAACAAATGGTGCTGGGTGAACTGGCTGGCAACCTGCAGAAGACTGAAATTGGACCCGTACCTTTCACCATTGACTAAGATAGACTCTCATTG
>CAUYPK010103503.1:0-15395 GCA_963574355.1 Loris lydekkerianus
TCCTCCCGTCAGTTCAGCTGGGTCACCAGGGCTGCCACCATACGGTAAAAAAAAGACAACAAAAAAAACAAACAAAACTGACAAATGAGACTCTTCTTCCCACAAAAAAAAAAAAAAAAAAAAAAAAAAAGGTGAATAGCCAAATAATCCTAAGAAAAAATAACAAAGCTGGAAGTATAACATTACCTGACTTCAAATTGTGTTCCAAGGCCATAGTAACCAGAGCAGCATGGCGGTAAGAAAACAGACCCCTGGATCAAAGGAACAGAATAGATAACTCAGAAATAAAACTAGCTACCTATAGCCAGCTGATCTTTGTCAAAGTCACCAAGACCGTATATTGGGAAAAGATACATTTTTAATAAACGGTGCTAGGAAAATATAACATATATGGAAGAATGAAACTGAACCCCATCTCTCACAATATACAAAAAAACCAACTCAATCTGGATAGAAGACATGCATGTAAGACCCCAAACTACAAAAATATTATAGAAAGCCTAGGAAAAACTCTTCAGGACATTTATCTAGACAAATAATTTTATGACTAAGAGCACAAAAGCAAAGCAACCAAAACAAAAATAGACAAATGGGAACAAAGAATCTGCAGAGTGGAAGAAATATTAGCAAACAACTCATCTGAGAGGAGACTAATATTCATAATATGTAAAGAATTCAGACTACTCAACAACAAAAAACAAATGGTTTGATTAAAGATTGAGCAAAAGACATAAATAGGTATTTTTCAAAAGAAAACATAAATGACCAAGAGGTGTATGAAAAAGCATTCAACATCTCTAGTCACCAGAGAGATGCAAATTTAAACCACTGTGACATGTGATTTGACCTCAGTCAAATTGACTATCATCAAAAAGACAACAAGAGATGTTGGTGAGAATGTAGAGAAAAAGGAATGCCTATACACTGTCCCAGGGAGAATTTAAATTTTTACAGCATTTTTGGAAGACAGTGTGCAGATTTCTTAAAGACCTAAAAACAGAACTACCATTTGATCTAGCAATCTCACTATTGGGTATCCACCCAAAGGAAAATAAAGAAATATATCAGAAAGGTACTCACACTTTTATGTTTAAAGCTATTCACAGTGACAGAGATATGAAATTAACCTTAGTCTCCATCTATAGATGACTAGATAAAGAAAAGGCTAGATACAGGATAGGATACTGATTAGATACAGGATAGGATACTGTTTATCCTTTGATAAGAATGAAATGTGGATCAAACTGGAGGTCATTATTGTAAGTAAAATAAGTCAGATGCAGAAAATCAAATCTTGCATGGTCTCAGGGGTGGTGCCTGTGCCTCAGTGGGTAGGACTCCGGCCCTGTATACTGAGGGTGGCAGGTTCAAACCCGGCCCAGCCCAAACTGCAACAAAAAAATAGCTGGGCATTGTGGTGGGCGCCTGTAGTCTTAGCTACTCAGGAGGCTGAGGCAAGAGGATCGCATAAGCCCAGGAGTTGAAGGTTGCTGTGAGCTGTGTGACGCCCCAGCACTCTACTGAGGGCAATAGAATAAGACTCTGTCTCTAAAAAAAAAAGTGTGTGTATGTGTATATATATAGCATGGTCTCAATAAGCAAGTACTTAAAAAATTGTCACCTGGAAGTACAGAATGTAATGATAGGAAATGAAAATTTGGAAGGATGGGAATATGGGAGGGAGGTGCAGGATGAGGAATTACTTAATGCATATAATATACATTTTCTGGGTGACGAATATCCCCAAAGCCCTCACTTGACCACAAGTACTCAATACATGTAACAAAATTTCACTTGTATCACATAAATATATGTAAATAAAAAAGCAAAATATTAATCATAAAGTCATCGATAGCATTTCAAAGTCCAGCCTGAACAAGTATTTGAATTTTCCTTTATTTCCCTACATGCTCTATTTTTTTTCTTAACCCTGATAATCTCTGGGTCCTTCCGACCCTCCGACCCTCCGTGTGCCTTGTGTAGTCCTAGGTCTAACTTGGTGTTGTAACCTGCTCCTCCACATTCCACTTTCCTTCCAAGTTCCAGTTTCCTTCCAAGGTCCATGGAGAGAATCATCATCTTCCTAATCTGAATGCTAAAGAAGGCATTTTCAACTCTTCTGAGAGAAAAAGATAAAAATCAAATCTTTCTTTTGCTAATCTCCCATCATGTCAAAACACTGTTGATTTGTTATTCTAGCGAAGTTTCTATTTATTTACTCAGTACAAGAGCAGGCAAAGAAAGGAAGGAGAAATAAAGTAGGATCCTGTCATATCTGTAAGCATAAAGTCAGATAAAACTCTTTAAAAACATTGTTTATTTAATAGTTGCAATGGCCTACAAACCATATTTTCAGAAAGAAAAAAACAGCGTTTTTTTTTTTTTTGCCCCCTAATGTTTTACATATGCCAGTTTGAAGAATCAGTTATGAGAAAGCAGATGGTAAAATCAGGTGAATTATTTAAGCATTGCTATGAGGAGGCATTCTTGGATGAACTATTAAAAAACCATCAACAAACAAAAGGAGTTACAACAATACACCCATATGCAGTAGCCTTGCCTATCACACATCTGGCCCGCTCTCTGTACAAAAGGAGTAACAGAATTAAGAACAGCTCCATACAGAATAAATAAAGACTTGATAAATAAGGTTATGAAACATGTGTATACACATAAGACAATTGTGGTAAAAATCACAAAGACTTGTGAGAAGCAGTTCTCAGGCAAGTAGTGGGAGGAATAAGGACTAAAATACAGCATAACGGGAAGGAGAAAAGGTAACGTCAGGAGCCATACAAATAACAATGAAGTACACGCTGTTCTATTTGAAAAAGTGTTTGTGTTTATGTCAATGTTTCATTTCTTAACATATGTAAAGATATATGAGCAATAATTTCTAATAACAACATGAAGATAAATGGCATATTTTATTAGACATTTGCTTAAAGTGAACACATTTATTATGAAATGTTTCTGAAGATAAAATAATCCTGTGTATCACAGAGGAACTATTATTATGTGACTTGAAAATCCACCTAATGAAAGCTGGGGAAAAGCTGCCTGTAATTCATTCTCTCTTAAGTATTCTTTTAAGCTTTTAAAACCTATTTTCAAAAATATATAATTTAGAATTTCAAAAGGTTATACGAATGCAATTTGAAAATTGCTTGTGAATGAAGATGCAAGGAGAAGCTGGTGGCTTTCTATTTGAATTTAAGATTTCCAAAAGAAACGTGGCAAAGTAAATTCTGAGACTACTTTTCTTTCTTTCTACTTCAATAAGGTGGTGGGAGCCCTTCAGGCGGCAAGATAAAGGAGTAGGCCAGTTGTTCAACTCACAGGCATAAAAATTAAATTATGACAACAGGGAGATACAGAAGTATAAATGGTGTCAAATTTTCTTAGCCCATTGAATACTCTTCTTGGCTAGAAACCTTCATTTGAACCCCACTATTACCTTCAAGACTATACTCGCAGACAACAGTGACCTTAAGATGTCCATTTTTCAAAGAAAACAGTGTCACCACTTTTGAGGTAAAAGATACTGAACACAAAAACAGCTCTTAGTTTTCAGCTGAGCAGATTCGTTTAGCTTAAAATTCAGCAAAACAAAAATAAAAAATAAAGGCAAGTTAGGGGACGGACAAAAATCACAAAATCAGACTGTGTGCCTATGTGGCCAAAGTATAAGGCAGCATCTTAGGCAGGTGGCTGGTGTTCAGCTGTGTCATTGTCATTTATAAAGAGCTATTTCATAGACACCAAAAACCAAACATCTAAGGCTGTGGCCCAAATAAAACTCCATACTGATACTCTGTATTGGGAAGTGGCAGAGATTTCCATTGATAACTGATTAATAGGAGTGCACAGGAACAACTGGTCTTCCCTTGAAGCATCTTATGACACTACTTGGCTTTTGCCAGTGATCAAAAAAAGATGGTAACCACAGTAGAACTCGAGTTTCAGGGTAGTAGCTCTAAATTTTACTAAGAGGAAAAAATAACCAATTTTCCTGAAAAACAAGTTTTTCTTTCTACTGGTAAAACTGACTCTAATTTTAACTCAATTCCACTTTCTTTAATTTGTTTAGTTTAAAGCTCTCTACAAAAATAATCACTACAAATCTAATCTCAATATAGAATTAAGAAAAACATTTTATGTTTTGCCTGCCTGGCCAATGAAAATCCATAGTAAACTGGGTGAGATTAAGAACAGAAGTCCAATGCATAAACTTGGGTGTTTGTATAAATTGACAAGTTGATTTTAAAATTTATGCGGAAATATAAGGGACTCTGAATTGCCAAAACAATCTTGAACAAGAAAAAATTTGAACTCAGAATTCCTGATTTTTTTTTTTTTTTTTTGAGACGACGTCTTATGATGCCATCCTCAGTAGAGTGCTGTGGCGTCACAGCAATCTCAAAATCTTGGACTTAAGAATTCTCTTGCCTCAGCCTCCCAAGTAGCTGGGACTACAGGTATCTGCCACAACGCCAGGCTACTTTTGTGTTGTAGTTGTCATTGTTGTTTGGCAGGCCTGGGCTATGGTTGAACCCACCAATCAAGCTGTATATAGTTGGCACGCTAGCGACTGAGCTATAGGTGCTGAGCCAGAATTACTGATTTTGAAATTTACTATAACCCTATAGTAATCAAGACAGTGTAATAAACATGTATCATTGTAATATAATTGAATATTTATAGTCAATAAGTTTTTAACAAAGGTGTCAAGAAAATTCAAGGAGAAAAATAGTCTTTTCAGAAAATGGTGCCAAAAAATTGTACATCCACACCCAAAAGAATTAAGTTGGCCACCTTCCACACACCACACACAAAAAAATCATCTCAGAATAGAAGATAGACGTAAATTAAAGTGCTAAAACCTGTCGACAAAATATAGGCTCATTTTCATTGTCTAGAAAATCTTTTAGAGATAACACCTAAAGCACAAGTGAATGCAGAAGAAAAAAAAAAGATAAATTGGACTTCACTCAAATTAAAAACTGTGTGCTTCAAAGGACATTTTCAAAGTAATTTAAAAATAAGAAGTGGGGCCGGGCACAGTGGCTCATGCCTGTAATCCCAGCACACTGGGAGGCTGATGTAGGAGGATTGCTAGAGTTCAGGAGTTCAAGACCTGTCTGAGTTAGAGCAAGACCCCATCTCTAAAAATAGCTGGTTGTTATGGTGGGCACTTGTGGTCCCAGCTCCCAGGAGGCTGAGACAAGAGGATCTCTTGAGCTCAAGAGTCAAGCCATGGCAGTCTACTGAGGGCAGCAAAGTGAGACTATATCTCAAAATTAATTAATTAATTAAAAGTGAACTCATAAATTGAAGAAAATCTTTATAAATCATTTTTCTGATAAGAAATTAGTATCTATAATATATAAAAACTCATAATGGAACAATAAGGCAATTCAATGTTTCATTATGGATACTAGAATAAGTAAGAAAACAGAAGAGAAGGAAAAATGTTTAAAATTGGATTTTGAAAACATTGTAGGTAACTAAAGGTGATGACAATGTGCAGAGTGCATATGGTGAGTGGGTGAAGAATGTAGAATGGAGCCAAAGGTCGTTCATGCTCAGAGGTGAAGAAGGAAGAAACCAAGGAATTCATTCAATTGGGTGGTCAGGACATCCAGATACAGGTAGTGAGTAATACAGTGAACCAGGAGTCAAATCTCTCAGTGACCATGTGAGAGTGACTGGAACGTCACTTGGTGGAAGCAAAGATAAGAATGTCAAGAGACCCCATACTCAACGGTGGCACCACGGGCCCAACCCAGTCCACACTGCTATGCTGGGGCTCACAGTCAGTGGAGCACAAGTTTCCTGGGTAAGACAGGGCTACAGGACCTTCCAGAGCCCTTTGGCAGGGTCTTTGGACATTTCACAAAGATGCTTGAACCGAGCTTCCACCTTCCGAGAGATGGGGTCTCCCCATTTTTCTCAGGCTAAGTCTGGAACTTCTGGCCTCAAGCCATTCTCCTGCTTCAGTCTCCCAAGGTGCTGGGATTATAGGTCTGAGCCACTTGCACCCAGCTATCAGCATCTTTAGATAACATGTTGAAATGATAATACTTTAGATATAGTAAATAAAATATATATTAACACTGAGAAAAAATTCAAGGGAATTTAGGGGAAAAGGGAGGCAATAGTAATAGTAGCTATATCATATAAAAAGTTAAGAACTTAAATCACTCTTCTATTCCTTGACTGAGCAGCCTATGACAAATATAGTCTGTGAGAAGTTACTTACTGGCATTGAACCTCCATTTCTTCATCTGTAAAACTGAGAAGAATAACACTTCATAACATTATTGTGGAAATTAATAAAATAATGAATATGAAGTAACTGGCATATACTTGGTTATTAAGATAAATTAGCTCCTTATTGATTAATATGTAATTAATGTATAGGTCTAAATCATGTTGCAATAGAAATTCCTGAAAATAGCTTAGTCAGAAAAGAAAATTAACCAAAAGATTGAGTACTGGACATTTGTATGTATGTGTCTGACTAGCCTCTAAACTATTTATATTTAAGAATCTGCCCTATGTAACTCTAGATTGGAAGTGGGGACCAGCTAGGACATTCAGAAATCTAATAGGAGCAACCTTTTGCCTCTGTCAAGTCTTGGTAACCAGTGTGCATATATATGTCCACGTTCGGACCGACAATGTTACCTGGAACTTTAATCTGGGTGAACAAAGCAAAGAAATAGATAATGAACATTCATTCTGTGGCAACAGCAGCGGCAGCAGGTGGTGGAGGTGTTAGATATGGTATCCAATGTCTTGATGAATTCTGTTCTCGAGTATTTTGTTCATTGGTTTGGGCTTCTTATGATATTTTCCCATTTTTAAGCTCTGTTTCCCCATATAAGGAATATGAATGCTACCAAGTCTCTCCTTGTGGAATTACCTGCTTTACTTTCTTGGTTCGTTCTCTCAAAAGGGCTCTCTATCTGAGGCAGAAAATATAACCGACATCAATGCTAACTCCTCTTATCTCCAAACTTGTCACTAGGGAAGATTTAAGATTTTCTTTCTTCATGTTACAAATACAAAACTGGGAGAGAATTATGATTGTCCTAATTTGCAATGATATCTATTCCTTGAATATTTATTTGTGGCCATAGTGATGAAGAAATTCAATTGACCTGCATCCTACCAAGTGCTAAATCCCAGAACAGTAAGCACAGAACCAAGGAGGCATAATCTCTCCAAAACAAACAGAGTCCTCCTAGAATAAGTATGTTTAAGATAAGGAAAAAGGAATTTTCTAAAGGATGAAATATATGTCTATATGTATTTTTTTTCCAAAAATGAAAAATGTTAGAAAGGAAAGTTGGAAATATCAACTATAATTTATGAATGTACAGGAGCAATACAATAACAGGTGTGAGATAATTCTTTGGAAATATAACAGAAGAGAACCAATGAGGAAATTTTAGCAAAAAAATTATATATTCCACATAATGGTTGGAAATAGTATATGATATGACAAGTATCAAATAAATGATAGAAAAAAGAGACCAAGGAAAGGACAAAGAAAGGAAGTTATTTTGATTGTTTAGATATAAAGGTTTGAACTAAGATGAAATCAATAAGAATACAAAGTCAAAAATTAAATTGTTATTTTGAAAGAAGAATCAACAAAACTTGATGGCTGATGGATTCAAGTTGGTGAAGGTGATTTCAAAGCTGATATCAAATGTAGTTGTAATACTGACAAAAACTTCTAATAGAAATAAGGAATTTATGTATTTGGGAGGTCCATCTGATGACAGTGGGAAACACATCAAAAATAATGGTAATGAATTTTTTAAGCATTTTTACTATATTAATACAAAGATTTTTTTCATTTATTTTATATTCATGTATAATTTTCAAAAAATACACACATGAAAATATCAATAAATAAAAGAATATATAAATGTATGGCAGCATTTGCATTTTACTGAGAGACTTTCTGATAATATGTAAAGTCAATGTAACCCATAATTTGAGAAATGTTCCCAAATGCAACTAAAATGTATTTGAAATAGTACTCATTCTTCCAGACAGCAAGCTGCTAACTGAAAGCAAATTAGACACTTTTCCACTTTGCATCAAACAATTTAAGGCCAAGAGAGTAGCAATGCTTCTTATACTAAATGTGCACTCACATTCCATAAGAATTGACTCAGCTATCAAAAGAAGCTGACACAATAGAAATGGTTTATTCACTGTAAAAATCAGGTTCTGGCTATATTTCTAAGCATTTGACCTTCTATTCAAGACTAACTTCTTGACATTCTCATTAGTACTGTTTAGAAATCAAAGATGTTGAAGGAACATATTTACCTTTTCCTATTACAACACAGAGATAAAGACACTATTTCATTCAGTGGTTCCCTTGGGAAATATATCTAAAACGACCTCCTATAGAAGCTCAAATAGAAGATTTTGGCTTAATACATAATTGTTTTGCAATTATTTAATTTTTAGAATCATTACACAGAAAATAAAATTTGTCATATCTGTTGGTAGTATCTCCTGTGAACTGGATTCAGTGACTTGTTTCCAAGAAATAGAGAGTAAAATAGTAACTATACAGTGGGAAAACCTGGTAAACACTATAATAACTGGATAAAACACTACCAGAAATAAATTATGCCAATAATTTTGTGCAACATCATATAACTTCATGAGAAAGACACTTCACCTTATGTCATTCTTTCTCAAAATTCATAAATCTAGTTTAATCTTGAGAAAACATCTACCTCAAGTTGATGTATATTGGAAAATGCTTGATCAGTAGCCTTCAAAAGTGCCAAGGTTGTGAGAAACAAGAAAAACAGATTGAAGAAACCTAAGAAGACAGGATGTCAAAACGCAACGTGGCATTCTGGATTGGATTCTAGAGCAGGAAAAGGACCTAAGTGAATAGCTGTGTAGAATATGAGTAAAGTTTATAGATGAGGTAATAGATTTCTAGCAATTTTAATTTCTTATTTTTGATAAATATATAGCAGTTACATATGACGATAGCTTTAAGGGAAGCCGGGTGCAGGTTATGCTGTAATTCTTTAAACTATCCTGGCATTCTTCTCTAAATCTAAAAATATTATTTTCAAAAATAAGCAATTACTTCCTTCTTGGCAGAGATCCACGTAATTAATCTACATATCAGTGCTTTAACCATAAGCATGCAATTCTTTATGGAATGAACATTTTTATCTAGATAGAGCAACTATTGGTAACAGTTCTCAACTTTCTCAAACTCATTAACTAGAGAGACAGAACCAAAACTGAGTTTTTTAGTTGACCACATTCTTTCCTTGAGTATTTCTTGATGTTTTGATGTTTGTCTATACTTGGCCTACTCTTTTAAAAATCCACAAATCTGAAATTTTACATTTGTATACAGTGTTTCTCAAACTGTATGAACCCTTAGAAAATGCAAGCAGGCTGTTGGGGCCCATAAATACTTGAGTTAAAAAACAATGGGCAAGTGCCCTAATCCTAGCACTTTAGGAGGCTGAGGTAAAATGGTCACTTGAGGCCAGGAGTAACAACCTGAGCATAAGTAAGACAACAGCTCTACAAAAAAACAGAAAAATCAGCTGGCATGGTGACATATACCTGTAGTCCAAGCTACTAGAGAGGTTGAGAAAGGAAGATAGCTTGATCCCAAAACTTTGAGATTGCAGTGAACTACGACAGTGTCACTGCATTCTAGCTTGGGCAACAAAGCAAAACTTCATCTCAAAAAAAAAAAAAAAAAAGGAATTTTCCAGCACCATTTATCGAACAAGGACTCTTCCCTTGTGTAGGTTTTTCTTTGTTTTGTCAAATATCAAGTGGCAATATGAGGGTGGTATTATATCTCAGTTTTCTGCTCTGATCCACTGGTGTATGACTCTGTTCTTGTGCTAATACCATGCTGTTTTGGTTACTGTATCTTTGTAGTATAGCTTGAACTCTAATAAATTGATGCCTCCCAATTTCTTCTTTTTGCTTAAGGTTTCTTTGGCTATTTAGGCTTTTTTTCTGGTTCTATATAAAGTGTAGAATTGTATTTCCTAGATCTATGAAAAATGGTATGGGTGTTTTAATGGAGATTGCATTGAATCTTTAGATTACTTTGGGTAACAATGTCAATTCAGCTGAGCCATGAGAATGATTTGATTTTCCATCTGTTTACATCCTATGCCATTTCCTTCTTCAGCATTTTGTAATTCTTCACCTCCTTAAATATATTTTCCTAAGTATTTTATTTTACTTGTTGTTATTGTAAATGGTATAGACTCTTTAATTTGGTTCTCAGATTGACTCATTGGTGTACATTAATGCTACTGATCTGTGTACACTGATTTTGTAACTTGAGACTTTACTGAATTTACTTACAAATGCTAATAGTCTCTTTAGAGGCTCAGATGGAATTTCTAGTTATAAATTGTATCATCAGCAAAGAGCAATAATTTAACCTCTTCTTTCTACATTTTGGATACTGTTGATTTCCTTCACCTGTCTGATGGGACAGTTACATATAGGCAACTGAAACTGGATCTGCATTTCTTTCCACTCATGAAAATTAACTCAAGGTGGATAACAGACCTAAACTTAAGACATAAAACTATCATAATTCTAAAAGAATCACCTGAAAAACACATAAACATCAGCCTATTCAGAGAATTTATGAAGACAAGAAAAACAATCACAGCAAAAATAAATAGGACTTGATCAAATTAAAAAACTTCTTCCCAGCCAAGGAAACAATGATTACAGTGAATAGACAACTCATATAAAATGGGAGAATATATTTGCATGATATGCACCCGATAAGAGGCTGAAAACCAAAATCTACAAAGAACTGAATGAAATCAGGAAGAAAAAAAAAACAACCTACCCCACTAAAAAGTAGGCAAAACACATGAACAGAATCTTAGACTAATGGCCAACAAACATGAAAAAAAAAAAAATGTTCAACATCTCTAACCATCAGGGGAAAAAAAATGTTCAACATCTCTAACCATCTCAGTACAAATCAAAACCTCAGTGAGATATTATTTAACTCTAGTAACAGTAGTTTTTATCAAAAAGTGCCAAAACAATAAATGCTGGCATGGATGCAGTGAAACAGAAACAGTCATCACTACTGATGGGATTGCAAACTAGTACATACAACATCCATGGAAAGTAGAAAGAACTAAAAGTAGACCTACTAGCAATTCCACTGTTGGATATTTACTCAAAGGGATAGAAGATACTTTACAAAAGGAACATTTTAACTCAAATATTTATAGCAGCACAATTCACAATAGCAAAGATGTGGAAAGAACCCATGGATACATGAATGGATTAATACCATGTGATATATATATACCATAGAGCACTATTTGGCTATAAAAAAAAAAAGTTGTGAACTAATACCTTTTGTAATAGCCTATATGAAACTGGAGACCATTTTTCTAAGTGAAGTATCACAAGAACAGGAAAATAAATACTATATGTATTCACTATTAAATTGGAACTAATTTACTAACAGAAGTGTACATGTGAGAATAATATTCATCCAATAGGTGAGGGGGGAAGGTGAGACTGGTTAAGTCACATATAACAAGTACAATGCACACTGTCTGGGTGATGGGCACAATTATAACTTTGACTCACATAGTACAAAAACAATTTATGTAAGCAAAATATTGTACCCCCATAATTTCCTGAAATAAAAACAATAGTGGTATAAACTAGATTTTATGACAGAATTCATTAATCTAGCATTATTATTATTAATTAGATTCTTTTGTACATGAGTAACTTTTGAGTGCTCCTGAATAAATCCACCCTCTTATGTAAATTTGCTAATAAATAAAGCTTAAATGCCGCAAGGATTGTGACCGATCTCCAGCAGATTCAACTTACCCATGTACAATGATTAGTGTATATTAGAGTAGTACTAAACATTTTCTAAAAACAATATTTTGGTATTGTTGATACTTGTTGGCTACTGCAGCAAAGCACACATGATGTTAAAAATCAGACATTACATACTCAGTAAGAATAATCAAATACATTTTTAACTTACTGTTTTAACAGGCAATATAGCAGACGAGTGATAGACTACTCAATATCCTTTCCTCTCACTACTTCCCTGGCAGAGACTAGTTTTGTTTAAGTCTTTACCTCTCCCAATATCTTAAGGAAATGGGACCCCTCTCAATTCTTTGTATAAATCTTCACTGATTCGGACAAGTCCTGTGGCTCTTTCATACACTAGAGAATTTAGAAAGCAGCTTGAGAGTTTTGTGTACAGAACGGTGAATGAAAGCAGCAGTTTATGAATACTAATAAGGGAATACTTTGCTGACCTCTAAGACAGAAGGGAATATCTAGAATACTCAAGGGAAATTTGTCCTCCTTCCAAATACCATACCACAGAAGATGGTTCCGGTTCCTGGGTGTGGCCATTGGCCAGTACGCAGGACCTTTTGCGCTACAGCAGCCACCTTGCCAAATTGCCTGAGGTAGAGGAGACGGACAGTACGACTTCTTTATGGACTAAAAGCGAATTTCAATCAGGGTTTACTGTTACTTGCAGACAAAGACATTTTAACTGAAATACCTAAATCAGTCTGGCAAAAAATCAATTTTGAACATGTTGACAGGCCTTTATTGCTTACTTGTAATAGGGTGGGCCTATTTTTTATATTGCATGAAAACTAGCAACTAAATCAAGATATAGGACATTGTTTACCCCCCTATACTTAAACTGAGAACAGAAACAGGATTTAGAGACATTTTTATAAAATTATCTAAATAAATGTTTCAAAGAATGACTTTTCTCTAAAACAGGAATCTGACAAAGACTTTCTGCCTTTGCTAAAAGTTGCTTTGAAGATTATACATTATAAAAAGCAGCCAGTTTACATCTTGACATGTATTATTTGTGCAATCTATAATTCAGCTTACTCTTACCACTCTTTGAATATTGATGCTATCATCAACCCATTCATTGCAATTTCTTTAGAAGGAATACTCAGGGGACATGTATTTCAAACTATAAATAGGAAATGGCTTATTATATGGTTCTTGGTGATACTGTTCTGATTGTACAAATAAATACATTATGCAATGTACATCAATGTGTATACTGCAGCAATAATTGAAGAGTAAAAGATTAGTGAAAGTTACAAATAAACATTCCTAAACACTAAGAAAATGGTAAAATTATTTTACCTGAGCAAAAGGAATTGTTTGCATAACCATTGTTATCAATTAACAGAAGCTGTATACTGAATTCTTTGTTCAATGATCTGAAAATAAGTTCTACTGTATAAATCTGATAAATTGATGGTACCAATTATAGTTGTCTTGAAATGTATCTCTTTCTGTATCTGTACTTGTACCGACTTAGTTTTCTAAATCCCATTTACTTCTTTAAAATTTCAGGATTTTCTTTTTCCTTCTTAGAAAGTGTTAACTGTGATGATTAGTCTCTTTCTTAAGAAAGGAACTCATAGATTTAAGAATGTCTCCAATATTGAGGTCATCTACTAAGTCACTCTTTTCTAATAAGCAACACTTTCACTAAATTAGGTAAAAAAATGTTATTGCACTAAGGAATCCAGAAAGGAACTTGAAAGTTTTGTGTACAGAATGGCGAATGAAAGCAGTACTTTATGAATAATAGTTTTTGTTTCATGGACATTTGGAATTAGTTTTTATAGAGAAAAAGAAAAGGCATATATATAGGCAACAGCAAAGCTAATTCCAAATATCCATGAAACAAAAACTACAAATTTGTTCTGTTTACAAGAATGATTTTGCCAGGGACCCATGACTCGAGCAAATAAACTCCAATTTTTTTTTTTCATTCACACTTCTTTCTGAGAACATCAAACATCGAGCATCAACTCTTTGCAGTTTGCTCTGGTGAGGGCTGTGGAACATACAGAGAATTATTATAAATAGACACAGTTCTTACTTTCAAAAAGCTCGCAATCTAATGGAGAAACCATTTCCGACAGAAGTAGGAGTTGAGCATCAACATTAGTCAAAAGCAGTTGAAACCACTACCTTCACAATCTGACACCAGTTCATCCTATAAAATTGTTCTCTTCTCATTACTCTCCGAAGAAAACCGGCATACTAATTCTACTTCTCCCTCAGCTTACCCTTTTCTTCCTATCTTTTTACTCTTAATTATCCAGCTGGAATGCTCACCGTAACTTCTTTATATATTAATTTTCTAATTAACCATTTTAGCCTTTTATACCTATCTCAATCCAACTGCCAGGCTTCTGGTCCACACAGCCTTAAGCAGCTTCTTCCTTTCATCAATAAGCCTAATCTATATTGCACATGTCATTCTTTGGGCCCTAGTATACTAACTGCACTGTAATTATCATTCTTTTCCTTATCTACTTACGCATTTCTCCTCAAGCAAGTTTCACCCAATTAGAAAAAGTCTTACTGGTATATTTTTTCTTTAACTCCCTTTATATACACTACACTCCCCCACTTTTATCACCTTGCCGTATACAACCTCAGTTCCAAATATCCATTACATGATACCAAAATGCTTTTTCATAAACTATTAATTTTTATTCAAATATATAGTTTGATTTGTGATCATCGGTATTGATAAAGATGGAAACCATTCAGCCAGCTAATTGCCTCCAACTGCCATAAAATATAATTACATTTTTATTTTTAGTGACTTTTTTTGACCTCGCCTCTCAAGAATGACAACAAAATAGAGAAATCGTACAAAATGAATTCACAGTGGTGGAAAAACTAATCTCCTTCCTTTCTAACCTGATCCAGAGTTCTATATCCTTAAACATCCATTCACATTGCCTTAAATGCCATTTTTTCTAATTTATAAGTGCCCAAGTGACTTTCTGGTTTATATTTCTCAACATGATATTATTCTAGTATCTTTACAGCTTAAATGATCCACGTGTTAATGTGAGTAAGCAATTATTTCTTATTTTGTTGGCATAGTATTCTGTTTGCCTCCTGGAGGCAGGCATAATGAGTTTGAATATTTTACCCCAGCCAATGGGTATGTTCAGGCCATTGAAAGATACTCCCCACGCCAAGGTGATGTCCAATTGGTAAGAAACTACACTGTCAGTTTATAACGAGTGCCTTCCATAACAATAAGATACAGCTTTCACTGATGAAATACCTTTAGGTTATAATTAAGTTTTCACTTATAATGTTTCATTAAAATAATCATTTCTTTAAAAGTCATTATAACATAATTATCTATTCCTCTTTGTTCTTTAGATACATTTTATTTTTTAGAGGTTTGTGATTTTAGACTTAATTCTAACAGATTGCATATAAAACATTTTGGTAAGTATTAAACTATTAAAGCTGTTGAATATATCTAA
>CAUYPK010103504.1:0-74375 GCA_963574355.1 Loris lydekkerianus
CTGGGGCTGCCAAACAACAATGACAACTACAACCAAAAAATAGCCAGGCATTCTGGCGGGCACCTGTAGTCCCAGCTACTTGGGAGGCTGAGGCAAGAGAATCACGTAAGCCCAGGAGTTAGAGGTTGCTGTGAGCTGTGATGCCACAGCACTCTACCTAGGGTGACAGCTTGAGGCTCTGTCTCAAAAAATAAATAAAATAAAATAAAATAAAATGTGTATAAGCTTCCAAGTCCAAACATTCTAGGCGAATTACCTCAAGTTGAGGGTTTTGAAATAAACCAGAGGATTTCAGACTTTTTTTTTTTTAAGTAACCACTTTTTTAAGAAAGCAGATCTTACAAATTTCAGTGTATATAACCAGAACAATGGGTGGGGGCTGCGGCTTGGGCTGAAGCTGGGGGTAAGAGACTAGATCCCACTTGCTGTGTCTCCCCCTCTGTACCAAAAAGAACTCCAGGGGCCTTCAGAAACTAATTTGAAAACCTCTGATGCAGTAAAATGTGACACACACATCCTTGAGCCAAAGCGCTGCTAGCAGCCACCAGCCACGTGTGGCCACTGAGTACCTGAAATGCAGCCTGTCGAAAACGAGTTGTGTTGTGAATGTAAAATATATACCACATTTTGAAGACTGGATATGAAAAATAATTATAAAAATGTCTCATTAGTAGTCTTTGTATCTGTTACATGTAGAAATATAATGTGTGAGGGCTGGATCACATACACTGTTCACATTAATTTCACCTGTTTCTTTTTAGCTTTTATAACATGGGTGCTAGAAAACACCACATGCTGGTAAAATCACACACATGGCTTTCACGCACGGCTGGGTCTCTGTTTCTGCTGGATCAGGCTATAGAGCCTTCCTGAGGAGTACAGGACCATGGCAGGGTCCCAGTTTAGTTGGTGTGGATTCCAGGGGCAAACAAAGGCTTTAAACCTGGCATTAGGTTCCTGGCCGGATCCAGCTCACCTCAGCCCACAATGTGATCGGAGGGTCACACAAATCTCCCCTCACCTCTACTCTTTCCTGTCTTCCTGCGTGGACCAGCCCGGGCCCTCAGCCTGCTGGGAACTCCCTGGCTGACCACCCTTTCACCCTCATCCAGACTCTTAGCAATTCCAACAGCTGCAAAGCTTCTCTTTCTCCCCTTCCCACTTCAAACCTGACCCTAAGCCACCCCCATCCTGTCCCCAGGCAGAAGTGTCAACAAGGGACCCTCACACATGCTCTCATGGGGCACAAGTCATTCATTCATTCAGCTGAGAGTAGTAATGATAACTAGGGGTTTTTTTTTGTTGTTTTTTTCAGAGACAGGGTCTCAGTTTGTCACCCTTGGTACAGTGCCGTTGCATCACAGCTCATAGCCACCTCCAGCTCTTGGGCTTAGGCGATTCTCTTACCTCAGCCTCCTGAGTAGCTGGGACCACAGGCGCCTGCCACAACACCCGGCTATTTTTGTTGTTGTTGTTGCAGTTTGGCTGGGACTGGGTTTGAACCTTCTACCCTTGGCATGTGGGGCCGGCGCCCTACTCACTGAGCCACAGGCACTGCCTAGATAACTAGCATTTTTATGAGAATTTAGTATATGAAGGCATTGTTCTAAGCACTTTCTGTGGCTTCGCACAAGTTGACATGGGGCACGATCCAGCCCTGTGCCTGGTGCTGAGGAACCAGCAGTGAGCAGGAGAGATGAAGACTCTATTCTCACGAGGCTGGCAGACCAGTGGGGGCACGGTGAGGAAAAGGAAGAAGGGTGGGAAAGAGGGAGGAAAGAAAGAAGGGGAAGAAGAAGAAAGCAAAAGAAATCTGAGCAGCCTAGAGTGACATCCCACTAGCAGTGAGCACACTAGGCACCCAGAGCTTGGTTTCTAAACACCATTCCCCAACAAAAGGAACAGGAGACCCTTGGAGAAACTTCTGATTCCAGGACTATGGGGCTGAGAAAATGCAAGATGAGCCTGAAAAATCTGTCTGGTGCCAGCAAATGACAAAGTACAAGGCCATGTATAAAGGACACAGGAGGTAAACTCCAGGAGCTCTCAACAGCCAGGTCAGCCACCATTGGAGCAAGAAAATAAACAAGGATAGTTATGGCACATAACTGATAAAGCAAAATAATTATCTATGAGTTCATACTTAAATAAGTAGCAACTGGGCTCCATGCCTGTGGCTCAAGCAGCTAAGGCGCCAGCCACATACACATGAAGCAGGTTCGAATCCAGCCTGGGCCCACCGAACAACAATGATGGCTGCAACCAAAAAATAGCCAGGCGTTGTGGCAGGAGCCTATAGCCCCAGCTACTTGAGAGGTGGAGGCAGTAGACTTGCTTGAGCCCAGGAGGTGGAGGTTGCTGTGAGCTATGATGCTACGGCACTCTACCCAGGGACAGCTTGAGGCTCTGTCTCAAAAAAAAAAAAAAGTAGCAACTGAATAATAGACAAATGGGGGGGAGGGGAAAAGGGACAGCACTTCCATACAGTACAGTTTCAATCAACAAACTCATAAACATGATGGAACTAAAGAATGGTCATTTGGAAAACACCACCATAATAATTGTTTTAGGCAAGAATTACCAATAGTTATTAATAGATGCTAAAATTAGTGGGAGAATCCATAGTGAGATACAAGATATTTCCATTATCTCTGGGCATATGAGGTCAGACATTAAGTTCATGAACTCATCCCAGAAATAGTGCTTTCAAGGGTGGGTGAGGTGCTGGCATCACTACGTAGCTTCCCAAGGGGAGGACTTCAAAGGTGACCACAGCTGTGTTCAACAGTGAGGCATGGAGCTCTTTTTTCTAGGATGAGTTTACAAACTTAATTGTCCTCATATTTCCATCTGGTAATTATTAATGACAGAGAGAAAAGCAGTAATTTAATAACGGCGAAGCCCTCCTTTAGCAAGCGATCAGCCAGCACCCCTAGGAATGGGACAACTGGATGGAGTGTCTCTGAAGATGGAGCACTGGGGAAGACACTGAGTTGTTCTCAGCATTCTGACCAGAGGTGCGTGAGCTGATCTAACCAAGAGGAAACGTCAGGCTGCCCCAAACTGGGGAACAAACCACAGAGTCACTGGCCGGCATGCTTCCAAAGGTCTCGAAACATAAAAACAAAAGAAGTGTCTCAGATTGAAGGGGACTAAGGGTGACAGCTACATGCCAGGTGGGACCCTGGATTGGATCTCAGACCAGAAAGGTGCCATTAATGAGATAATGGGTCCAACCCATTGTACAATATTAACGTAAATGTTCTGGATTTGCCCAGTGTGCAATGTCTCTCTAAGACATGAACTCAAGGGGAAATTGGAACACTTTCTACTGCTTTTGGAGACATTTTGTAATTCTGAAATTATTTCAGAATGAAAAGTCAAAAAATCAAAGTAAGCCAAAACCAGAATGCAGATGAATACTTGCAGGGTGGATGGTCACTCACGCAGGAGAGAGCACGGGGCGGTGTCTGTGAAGGGCTGCCCAGGGGGATGTGGTTTCTCTAACACCTCGTAAGACAGACAGCCGGGCACAGAGCAGAGGGAAGGAACAGCACAGCTGACGGCCACGAGGCAACAGGGCTCGCCTGGGCACTGCTGGGAGCACGGCACAGGAGGACAGCAGGGTCTGGAGGACAGTTTCGTTGTAAAAGGAGAGGAGAGTGGCCTATTTACACAGGCCTCAGGAGCTGTAAGGAAAACGTGGATGTTGCTCCAAGTGCACTGGGAAACCATTGGAAGGTTTTAGCTATCACACAAATTTCCTTTGAGACACATAGGATGATTTGAAGTATGTTCCAAAGTGGGTCTATTTAACTCATGCCAGCCTCTCTGTGAGCACAGGAGCTCGGCTGTCACATGTAGCTTTTCTGCACACAAGAAAGCCTATTGCATACAACAGGCATTTAATAAGGGGAGGGGGTGCAATGAACCTAGGCTTTGGATGGCCTTTGATAATCTGTTGTGGATTGACTATATCCCCCCCTCCAAAAAATACATGTGTAAGTCCAATACTGTGGCTGTGACATTTGGAGATGTCATCAAGTTACAGTGAAGTAGACTAGATTAGGGGGGTCCCTGATCCAGTGATTGGTGCCTTTGTGAGGGACAGGAGAGGGAGGTTTGGATATAGAGATGCAGGCAGAGGAAATTTCTATGATGACAGAGGCAGAGACTGGAGTGACACAGCCACAAGCTAAGGACACCTGGAGCCCCCCGACACTGGAAGCGGCTGGGAGAGACCCTCCCCTGGCGGCTCCTGAGGGAGCTGGCTCCTGCCCACATCTTGTTCTTGAGCTTCAGACTTTCTGACTCCATACGACGAGAGCCACTTGGTGTGTGGGCTTTCATCAGGGCAGCCACCAGGAACTCATACCCTCTCCTTGAGCACAAGGTGAAGTGACAAAGTTGCCATGGGCTCCTTCTTCCATTTTCCATGCCCCACCCTAAGGCTATTTGCCACATCACAAGTCACATATGCATTTGCTTATTAAATACCACTTACTTAAAAATTACCCAGTATTGGGCGGCGCCTGTGGCTCAAAGGAGTAGGGCGTCTGCCCCATATGCCGGAGGTGGTGGGTTCAAACCCAGCCCCGACCAAAAACTGAAAAAAAAAACAAAACAAAAAAACCGGCCAGGCGTGGTGGCTCATGCCTGTAGTCCCAGCCACTGTGGGAGGCCAAGGCGGGTGGATTGCCTGAGCTCAGAGGCAGTGAGCCAGAGTAAGACCCCGTCTCTATTAACATCAAAAACAGCCGAGCATCACCAGAGGAAGAAGAAAATGAACAAAAAAGAGTACTTCAAACAAAGAAGAATGTAGAAGCAAGTTAAAATTAAAAATAAAAATAAAAAAACTTAAAAAAACTAAAAAATAAAAATAAAAATAAATACCAGATCGCCCCCCCCCCCCCTTTAAAAGTCAGTTCCTAGCAAAATGGGCTGTGAAGACACAAGCTGGTGATGAGAACTGCGGCTGCTTTTTCACACCCTGGAAGCCAGCGTGTGACTGCTGAGCTAGGAAGTGCTCGCCACCGCACTAAAATCACCTCGCACCCACCCTCGCGTTCATGTCTTGCTTCGAGAACCTCTGGACAAGCCAATTAGGAGAGGAAAAATGCTTTTCTTTTGTTTTTGCTCCAAAAGAAAGGCAAGTGAAGAGCTTCTGTCCCTCCATCTCCTCTGGCGACAAGCCTACGTCTCTGCCTGGCCCTCCTCCCCCTGCTCTTTCTGTGGTCTTTGAAGGAAATGTGGGTTGTGGACACGGGCGTGAAACCCACTCAAGCCTTCCCTGTTCATCTGCAAAATAGCCACACCTGCCTTGTTGTGAAAAGCAGAGGAGCAAAGGATACACTTTGTCTGTTTCCATTTCCAGGAAATACTCAGAACAGTCAGGAGACGGAAGGCGGGTTAGCGGGTGCCTGGTCCAAGGCGGGAGTGGGGGGAGCTGCTCATGGGCACAGGCTCTTCCTTCCAGGTGAGGACAATGTTCTGGAATGAGACCGTGGTGGCCACACGGTATTGCAAATGTACTAAATGGCTCTGAATTGCATGCTTTCCATGTGATTTAAAGGGTGAATTTTACATTAGGTGTATTTTACTAAAATTTTTTTTAATTGGCCAAGAATCATCTGCCAGTTGGGTATTGACAATGGCCAAGTCCCTCTGCCTCTCTGAACCTCAGTTTTCTTAATCTGCTAAATGAGGGCACAGATACCACCCACATTCTGGATGGGTGTGCAGACTCCCCCTATCCAGCTGTGGGCCCTGCACTGACCCACTGCTCTCCCCCGGACAGTCCCCACCCCAGGACTGTCTGTGAGGGGTGGAAAGATTCACAGCCATAATGCAGGTATTGTGCCCACACACGGGACACTCATGCCATGTGCTCAGGAGGCAGTGGGTGCCATTATTATGACCCCACAACAACCTGAGACAGGTGCCCATATTCAGCAGGGCTTAGCAAATGCCCTTTCCCAGTAAGGCCCCAGGCTGTATGGTGTTTGTCCCTGCAGCCTGCCCCTGGTGTTATGACTTAGGAGAATCCATCGAGCTGGAGCAGATCATATTTCATATCTGGTAGCCTGGTCTGAGCAATTGGGCACTCTAGATTTAATTCTGCAGGTAATTTAAACGATGCTATCTAATTTCAAATGTCCCTGCTCTTATGAGTGCAAAAGCAGCATAATTTTTAATTAGTGAGTAAACAGTAAATAATGAATGGCAGTAAGTGGACACCGGTGTTAATTAAAAATCCATGGTTGATAAAAATCAATTTGGTCCATGTATTTAACTCAACTTATCAGGTCCCTGTGAAAAGTTGTGTAACCCAGCCCACGACACCATCTGCTTTCACTTGTTGTTTCTTTAGTGAAGACTTTTCTGGGGGAAGAGAAAGAGGGAGGGGGAAAAAAGCAAAGCAAATAAAACATCTACCCCCAAAAGATGCTATTGAGAAAATGTCATGGAGTCATTTATAATTGGTTCATTTTATTTTTGCAACCTTGAAGTTGAGGCTTCCGGTACAACCAAGAGGCGACGTTATATTCCACTTCGGTGTTTTGATCAAGGTCTCCAGCTCTGCTTTGTGTTTGCGTGTGCATGTTCTGAATACAGTGAGATTTAGCAGTATCTCCTAGTCTCCTGGCATAATTAAATCCTAATTTCTTGCAGAAAAACATGACAAACTAAAACAACTTAGCAGAAATATAGTATCTGAGCATTCGTGACAAAATGCATGGTGGAGGGCCATCCCTTCTCCAGGCCTTCAGAGAGGGTACAGACCAAAAAAATAAAGAGCTTGTTTTCTTTAGAACAGAAAACGTTTCCTCAGGAACTCGAGTGTCGTGGAAACAATGACAAGATAATTTTCAGGGCCCATTCACTCTTCTCGGCAACATGAGTTTGATTTCCCCACCAGGCAAATAACACTGACCCCATTTGATCTTTTTCTTCGCTTTGCTTCCATCCATTCCCCGAATCAACACTTTCGGACAGGTTTCATTGACACCGAGATGTTCAAATTAACCTGCAGAATTGAATCCAGGGAACTCAGTGTCTTCCGATGAAGTCGATTGCAAAAGCCCCCAAATGCTCAGGTTGCTGATGCTGAGGTGTATCTGTGTGTCCGTCCTGGATCAGGACTCTGGGGAGGGGTATGCCAGGACTGGGCCCAACTCCGATGCCCACCCATCTACCCACTGCAATGTCCTGGCTCGGGTTCCCTGAAAAATTTCATGTGCTGGGTTAAAATGGGAAAGCACAGCTGGGCGCGATGGCTCACGCCTATAATCCTAGCACTCTGGGAGGCCAAGGTGGGTGGATTGCTTGAGCTCAGGAGTTCAAGACCAACCTGAGCAAGAGTGAGACCCCCATCTCAATAAAAATAGGAAAAATTAGCCCAGCGTTGTGGTGGGCACCTTTAGTGCCAGCTACTCAGGAGGCTGAGGCAAGAGGATTGCTTGAACCCAGGAGTTTGAGGCACTCTACCCAGGGTGACAGAAGGTGACTCCATCTCAAAAAAAAAAAAAAATGGGAAAGCACAGTTTCTCTTTTAAAAAACCCCAACTAGCATCTTATTCCCTCTGCCCTGAGCACCCTTGGAGCAGAGGTTGGTGTTTGCTCTGATGTCTGCTGTTTGGCTAACTGGAGCCAGTGAGCCGGGAGGGTCATCAGAGTGTATCAGGGTGTGGTGGGGACCCAGGGCTCCCGCAGCACTTTTGCTCTCCCTTCATCCCCACATCCAGCAAGTGTCGAGAGCCCCGTGTTCTTCAAGTCTCCAAAGCAGCCCCTTTTGTACCTGCTGGGGGTGTAAAACAAGCCACACAGTTCAGCTACCACTCCCTGAAGCCTGAAAACCGGGGCTCAAATCCTGCTGGCTTTGTCGTGGGGGGGGGGGCAGCTACCCTGTGTAAGCTGAGCCCGCCTCCCAGAAGATAAGGCTAATGCTGTCTCCCAGAGTCGTGGCAGAGGTCAGAGATGCGTGGAAACCCACAGAGTCCACACTCAATTAACAGGAGCCACTGCTGCTGTCAGCCTCATCGTTACCAGCATCGCTCCTGGATATGCCAAGAGTCTCCAGAGGCAACCCCTTGACCTCAAGGGAAGTGACAAATTGGCTCTGCCTCATTTTCCTGAGATGTCACTAGGGTGTGGGAAGTTGGGGTCAAGTTGTCCAGCCAGATAGCTCCAAGGTGGCGTGGGATCCCCAGGCCTCCAGAACCCCAGATGGGAAGAGGCAGCTATGAGCTGGGAGAAGGGGTGGAATCTCCCATTGTTCACGTCTTCACTCAGCCCCCAGCCCTTCCCAGGCCTCCTAGCAGGCTGAAGCCCCTGCCAGGCCCCCCAGCACTCCTAGGCCAGTGCCCCAGGAGTCAGCTCCTCCCCACCCTCCTTGGCCGAAGGCTCCGTGGGAAGAGCAGGGTTGGAAGACCGTCTGCAGGGCTGGGCCTGGTGGCCAGCACAGCAAGCACAGCCCATGGCTGTGATATCTGCACAATGCTCGCTGCCAAGCTTCCCACAACACCCCGCCATCTGGGCTGTCTCCAGCCGTCACCCCTGAGTGGAGATGACGGCTTCTGTGGGGATTGCTGCTCTTCAGCAGCTGAAGGCCTTGGCGCTCTCACCTCTGAGTGGCCCCTAGAAGAGAATGTGAACAGTCCCACGCCCTGGCTTGACACATCTCCAGGGCAGAGCTGAGCACATTTGGGGATCGTTCAAGAGGACCATGAGCCCCATGCACTGGGCCTCACTTCCTGTGTCCATCCCCCCAGTCACCTTCCTCCCTGAGGCCTTCAGTTCCTCCCCCAGCCCCTGGCTCAGGGATTGAGGCCCTGCAAGAAAGGCATGGCCTGCAAGGGTGCATGTGAAATTTACTAAATGTAGAATACAAATGTCTTAACACAATAACTAGGAAAATGCCATGAAGCTATGTTAACCAGTTTGATGAAAATATTTCAAATTGTACATAAAACCAGCACATTGTACCCCCACGACTGCATTAATATACACAGCTATGATTTAATAAAAAAATAAAATAAAATAAACAAAGAAAGGCATGGCCTGTACCATTGGCCTCATGGCTCAGCCCCGGGCATCCACAGTGGGCCACACACTCACTTACTCACCACATACCCACTGAGTACTGGCTAAGTGCCAGGCACTGTCTGGACCCCACAGATACAGAGATGGACACCCAGAGGCCCAGCACTGAGGTGAGATGAGGAGGGACGGGCAGCAGGTGTGGCCTGCTCTCCATAGAGAAAGTCAAGCACGTCCAGGGACTCAGTCGATGAGTAAGGAAGCTAATTCCACTTGCCCCTATGGGGAACCCACCACTGGCTCCAGAACTGGGACGGCCTGGAGGGCTCTACAGCAGAGGCAGGGGCATAGCACCCCCACTCCCTGCTACCTCCTAGGGAGGCCCCCTTGGGGTTGGGCAGGCAGGTAGGGCTGTATTGCTGGTCTATGCTAAGATCTCTCACTCAGGCCTGTCTGCTTTGCAGCTCACACTTCAAAGGCAGCTGGAACAACAGGGGGCAGCCACCTGCACTGGGAGCCCCGCTGTCAGCAGCCCTTGCCAGACAGAGTACCCAGCACTGCAGTCCTACCCCCACGTCTTGATGGGCCCTGGATCTCTACTGGGTAAGACCTTAGGTCGCCTCCACCACAGGCCCTGGCCTGGGAGACTTCTGAGCCTCTGTGACCACATCTGGGAAATGGGCACAATTCATCCAGTTGTCCAAGAGGCTGGTACCTGCCAAGCCCATGGCTTTGTTCACCTCCCCTCTGAAGAGTGCAGCGGGAGGCAGAGGTGGTGTCGGGTGTCTCACCCAGCCACAAACAGCAAATGGATAAAATCCATTCATTCAGCACTTGGAGCCCCTATTACACAAATACCTATTGCGTACCCACAACAAGCCAGGTGCACGGGGTAGACAGCAGGACATGTGTTGAGTAAATAGTAGAAACTCTAGATAGTGCCAAGCTCTGCAATGGAGGAAATAAATCTACAGCTGCGACAGCAAGTGACCTGGAGGTTCTTTAGAAGGTAGTCAGTGGGGTCCTCTTAGTGGTGGTGACATTCATCCGAGAGCCAAAAGAAAGTCAACATCCAGAGAGCCAAAGGAAGAACCAGGCAGAGGGCACAGCCGGTGCAAAGGCCCCGAGGCAGGAAGAAGGGGGCCTCTCCTAACTCCCTTTCTGACCTGACAGATTCACTGAAATTTCAGAAGTCCAGTTGCTGCTTTCCCCTCATCTATAGCACACAACCCCCATAGCAGCCAGCTGAGTGCCCCCTCCCAAGGTTGGGGTTGGGGAGAAGGGGACTGTAGTCCCCTCTACACCTGGCCCATTCCTCACTCCTCCATCATCTCTGCTGGGCCAGTCCTGTTCTGGGGTCAAGGACTGGCCTCTTCATGTCCTCGATGTACCTCCTGAGGTCAGGGAGAAACTCAATTGCCAAACATCTGCTAGTGCTTTGGGCAGAGGGAGGGGCCTGAGCTCTAAAAAGCCATTTTGAGCACATTCCCAGGCTCTGCTAGCTGCACACAGCCCCCACCCGGCTGCATGGTCCAGGTGGGATCCAGGCCCCCACCCGCCAGAGTCACTCTGAGACAGAGCTAGGGTGCAGGCTGCTCTTGCCCCAAAACAACAGCATTCTAGAGCAGCTTTTTAAGCAACTTCTTCTAGAACTTCCTAGAAAGTTCCCTACCGTGCTCCCCAGACAGATCTTGCTGTTTCCTGTGAGAAGTGTAGGAAAGGATCCAGAGTCTGGAACCACCCAGATGTCCAATGTGACTTGTCTCATGCCCTTAAGGAAAATCTTCTTCCTCTCAAGGCCTTGCCCCAGACCCTCAGGGGTGTGGGTCACCCCTACACATTTTTAACTACCATCCTATACTAGTGTTTACTTACTATTTTTCTTTAAACCAACTTGCTTTTATTTATTTAAGCATATTCATTTATTCTTACAGCTTTATTGAAGCATAATTGGCATACTCTGCCGCTCTACACATTTATAGTTATAGAATTATTTTTAAAGGAAGGGTAACATCACCCTGCATATGGAAGACAGAGCCACTTGTCATAAATAAGAGGGAACTGTAAAAAGAAACTCTATAAACACAAAGCAACATAATGAAACCCTCTCTAGATTCGTTGCCTACCTGAGAGAAGAGGGAGGCTGCGTTAAAGACATACCCCGCTCCGGTAGAGACCTGCTCCCCAATATTATCAGGAAGATTGAAAGAAAGGAAAAGGGGATTATTTCCTCACTAGGTGATAATGTGTTTCCTCTGCTCCAACAGCCCTGGTAGGAAAAACATCAAGAAAACAGCAGTATGCAGTAAAATTGTGGAGGGCTCCGGCTGCCCTCCCTGGAACTCATCCTCCACCCACCACCCCAGCGCCTGCCTTGCCCCAGCCAGACTGTGACTGTGGGCCCAGGAGTCCTCCAGCTTCCCACCCCCTCCAGCCCCTATTCCTGGCCCTGTCTGCATCAGAATAGAGTCTGGGGCCCAGCCCAGCCTGCTGCCTGTCTGGTGAAAGAAGTTTCACTAGCACACAGCCAAGCACACTCATTACACAAAAACAAAAATATTTATTATTTGACCCTTTACAAAAAAGGCTTGCTGACCCCTGACTTAGATGGACCAGCCTGGTCACAGACATGGATGACCCTTGGTCAGGGAAGCCAGCCTGTTGGGGTGGGGGTGGGGCACCACATCAGCCACTGTCACCCAGATTCCCTCGGTCCACTCAGCAAGGACCCAGAAAAGGGCATCAATGAAGAGAGAAGCAGGTGGGACCCTGCCTCCCGGTGTTCACGGCACAGCAGGTCCCCAAGTGGTTGCGAAGGAGCACCCAGTTAGGACGATTAGAAGAGAAGGGAGGGAGAACAGAGGCCCTAAGCGGAAGGCCCCAGCCCAAGTTGGGGCTGACCATGAACGGCTGGTCAGGGCAGCTGAGGCTGTGGGAGCCCAGGCCTGAGCTGAGGCCTGGAAAGGAGGCAGGGGGTTGGCAGCCCAGCCCAGGGGGCCTGTGTTCGCTCCGGTCACCAACCCCATCCCCTTCCTCCCCTGGTAGCTGCGAGGTGCGCCCAGGCCCGGAGTTCCTCACCCGCTCTTACACCTTCTACCCCGACCGCCTCTTCCGAGCCTACCAGTTCTACTACGCCGACCCCTCCTGCCGGGATCCTGCCCACTCGCTGCTCATCAAGGGTAAAGTGCGCCTGCGTCGGGCCTCTTGGGTCACCCGCGGTGCCACTGAGGCTGACTACCACCTGCACAAGGTGGGCATCGTCTTCCACAGCCGCAAAGCCCTGATGGATGTTGCAGGGCGCCTCAACCGGACCCGGGCTGGGCGGGACTGTGCGCGGAGGCTGCCCCCGGCCCGGGCCTGGCTGCCAGGGGCGCTGTTCGAGCTGCTGAGTGCCCGGGCGGGCAGGGACTGCGTGGCGGCCCTGGGCTTCACCATGCACGAGCTCAGCCTGGTCCGCGTGCAGCGCCACCTGCAGCCCCAACCCGCGGCCGCGCCCGGGCTGGTGGAGGAGCTGTACCTGGGCGACATCCACACGGACTGGGCAGAGAGGCAGCAGTACCGGCCCACCGGCTACCAACACCCCCTGCAGAGCGCCCTGGTGAGTCCAGATCCCTGGGAGGGAGAGCCCTGAGCGCCGGCCCAGCAGGCCCTGTGGGGTCCGGACCCTGCCTGCTCTTAACAGGGCCCCTCCTCACTCCGGTCTGCTAGCCTCAGGACATTTGCACAAGCTCTTCCCTCTTCCTGAGACAGCTTTTCGCAGGCCTTTAGAAGGTCGGCTGACTTTTTCTGGAAGTCATCCTCCAGATGTGGTCCTCCTGGGCTTTGCAGGACCCCCTGTCAGACACCTGGTGGGAACCCTGGGGATGGGACAGACTCAACGCCTGCCCACCTTTTTCTCCTTCTCTTTCTCCCTCCTCCAAACCCAGGACCTGGGTAGCAGAAGAGCACAAGAATTCTCATAATCAGAAAATCAGCCTCGGAGTTTTTTACGGCCTCAAAATTATTCCCTTTTTGGCAGCCACCGTTCTAGGCTGGTCTGGCATTAATCCTGCTTACAGAAGAGGAGGCACTGGTGCTGAGTTGATTACCAGCCCTCCACCACCTCATTAGGAGGGGAAATTCTGAATGCAGGGAGGACAGATCCCTGGGGGCCATGGCTGACAATTTCATGTCTTCCCAGGCAGGACTCTGGGGCTGGGCTGTCTCTGCCCTCCCTGCTGCCTGGCTGCCCAGGTGGCCAATGCAGGCTGAGATGTGACTAGCAGCTAGATACATAGCAACCTATGGAGACACGAGCTGTGCCAGATGCACAGACGTTAAATTAAATGTCCGCTCACCAACTGCCCCCCTTCTCAGGAATTAAAATAAAAAGGAAGATGATTTAAAAGAAGGAAATGCTGCAGATAAATCCCCAAATAACAAATTGGTCATTACCTTATGCTCTCCGGGACCCAAGCTTTGCCCACGACCCAAAACCAGATGGCAAACATGAGCATTTTTAGAAGTTAATTTAAAACCAATTTGATCCCCAAATTCATTGCCTGGATATAGAATCCTAATCAATCAGCCAACACTCAACCAAAATCATCTGAGCCTGGTGTCACCTCTGGGGGTTAATTAGAAACTGTTATGTGCTGTTTGAGAAATAACTTTATGTAACAGGCTTAAACCAGTAAGAGTTTGGCTTCTGCACAAGTGTGAATTCTGCTGGCTGGAGACCTTGTTTATTAACACGTGCAACTCCAGATTTCTTCAGAAAGATGCCTGGAAGATGATTATTATTTTATTTTTTTGGCATCACAGCTCACAGCAATCTCAAACTCTAGGGCTTAAGCAATTCTCTTACCTCAGCCTCCCAAGTAGCTGGGACTACAGGCGCCCACCAGAAGCCCCAGCTATTTTTTGTTGTTGTTGTCATTGTTTGGCGGGCCCAGGCTGGGTTCAAACCCACCAGCTCTGGTGTATACAGCTGGTGCCCTAGCTACTGAACTACAGATGCCAAGCCTACCAAGAAGACTTTTGATGGGGATGGAAACCTTATTTCACTACCTTCAAAAGCACCAGAGAAAGAAATGCGTTTAATTTTAAAAAAATAAAATAAAATGCCTTTTCTATCCCCTCTCTCACCTTAAAAGCTCACCGGTTCACAAAATTGTTTCTCCTATAAAGAAAACTGCTTGCCTCAAATGATTAACCAGCATCCCCCAAATGTGCTCTCTGCAGAGAATATCTTTTCTTCTTTTTCTTCTCCTTTTAAAAAAATTTTCTGTAGTGGGGAAAGGCAGTTCTGGGCTTATGTTAATGTAATGCACTGTGTCTTGTCAATACACATTAGTGTGACAACAGTCAGAATGTGGGTTAAAATGCCTAAATTAGAGTAGATTCTAATCAGCCAGTATCCCAATTACTGACACTCCAGCTAACTACCAAGCTCACTTGTTTCTGTCACCGACGTTTTGCAGCCATTTGCCAGCATTTCAGAATGCCTTCAAGCTCTCTGGGTTAAAATCTCCCAACCAAAAACAGTGCAGTGTCCTCCATTATGGGAATCAAGCAGATCTTAGGTTCATGATGGAAATAAATAATAGCTTTCAAAATGTGGCAATCCAAATTCTCAATCATCCAATATTTTCTTTCTAAACTAGAACTCCCAAATGTCACTTGTTTGACATGAAACTCACCCAGCAGTGATCTGTGGAAATCTTTTGGATTTTTTATTGCAAACAAATAGACATATTGGAGCTGATTTCCCATTTGGGCCCTCAAAATGCCCCCTCTCCTTTGCCTGTCATGCTTGGGCCCTTGACCCAAAAGCAGGGGATGTTTGCTCATTCCCATCAGCTTTGACAAGCGGTTCCAAGGCCATTTACCTTTCAGAATGATGCTCTGAACTAAATTCTGGACAGCAGCTTCCTTAAAAAAAAAACACAAAAAAACAAGATATCTGTATCTGGTTCCTTTCTGGCCTCTGCTGAGCTTTCTCACTCCAAAATGCAGACTGACTACTCCCACACAATTTGGTTTAGCATCTGTTTCCTGTTGACGTGTTTTACTGTAAACCCAGCTCAGGAGAATTTGTAAGGCAAGGATAATTGTAAATAAGGCCAAACATAGAGGAGAATCAATTCATAGCCTGGGGCACCTAAGGGCTGTGGCTACACCTGAAAACTCAAGTGTGGCTGGTTCTCTCGATTTTATATAACACCAGCATGAACATTTGGGGGCCATGGTTCTTTACAACTTTTCAGCTATCTTCTTAGCACAGCCCCTAAGCAATCGGGGCACCAATATCTTGACAGCTTTTGCTTCTTGCTGTCATATTCACTTTCCAAGGGGACAGAGCAAATAATGCTCACCTTCTAATGTGAGATTTCTAAAGATGAAAAGCCCTGCTTCCCTACCTGGCATGCTATTAGGCTTTCACAGAAAAAAGGGGTGTGGCTTAAGCCAGGCTACATTTCAGGTGGCCTCTGCCTTTCTAGACAGGACAAGTGGGTGGACCACTGACCCCCTGGGTATCAGCTTCCTCAGCGGCATCATGTGACAGGTGCACTGGGAAGCACCTCATGACAGAGAGTGAGGGTACAATCCCCAGGGCAAGAAACCAGAGATGGTTGACTGCTCAAATGTCAGGACCACGCTGAGGAAGGGCAACATTCCTCCCAAGGCCCAGCTATACTCCCTTATCTCTTCTGTGCTCATACAATGAGCAAATACTCGCCAGGAATCAAGCACTGTGCTAAGATCCTGAGGACTGAGTAGCCACAGAGGGCTGATCCCCACTTCCTTGACTTTATAATCTAATGAGAGGAGAAATAAGAAACTACCCAGGAGTAGTATGTCTATGAGAAAAATGAGAGTTAATGTGACAGCCCCACAGGAGACTTTCTATGGGCCTCTCTGAGATGGAACACAATGGACCAGGAGCTGGCCTGCCCTTTAGGGTGGGAGCTCCAGGCAGAAGGGACCTCAGGTGCAGGGGAGAGGGCAGCTGTCTAGATCAAAGAACAGTGCCCAGGTGGGGGGGGGACGACGAGTGACCTCACCTGCTTAGGCTGCCCCCTGCCTTCTGCACCTGCACCAGCCACCCTTTTCCTGTTTGTCTTCTGCCAGCACCACGCTCGGCCCTGCCCGGCCTGTGGCCTGGTCGCCGGCGCCGACGTGCACCACCCGCCAACGCTGCCCGCTCAGCCAGGCCTGCCCCTGCGCCTGGATGGCCGTTGGGTCAGCGCCGGCTGCGAGGTGCGGCCGGCGGTCCTGTTCCTCACCCGGCTCTTCGCCTTCCACGGGCCCGGCCGCTCCTGGGAAGGCTACTACCACCACTTCTCGGACCCCGCCTGCCGCCAGCCCACCTTCACCGTGTACGCGGCCGGCCACTACGGCAGGGCCACGCCGTCGGCCAGGGTCCGCGGCGGCACCGAGCTAGTGTTCGAGGTCACGCGGGCGCACGTGACGCCCATGGACCAGGTCACCACGGCCATGCTCAACTTCTCAGAGCCGGGCAGCTGCGGGGGCCCGGGGGCTTGGTCCATGGGCACCGAGCGGGACGTCACGGCCACCAACGGCTGCTTGCCACTGGGCATCCGGCTCCCGCACGTGGAGTACGAGCTTTTCAAGATGGAGAGAGACGCCCTGGGCCAGAACCTGCTCTTCGTGGGACAAAGGCCCACGGATGGGTCCAGCCCCGACACCCCCGAGAAGCGCCCCACCTCCTACCAAGCGCCCCTGGTGCTCTGTGGCGGGGAGGTGCGCCACTCCCTGGGGCCCCCGCAGCACAGCCCCGCACTGCAGAAGCCCCCAGGTGGCGGGGGCCCGGGACTTCCGGTGGCCCTTCTGCCCCTAATTCTCGGGCCAGCCTTCCTCCAGTGGCTGTGACATTGGCCTTCCACAGCAAGGTGGCCTTGCTGGCACCCTTCTGACCCCAGGACTCCTTCCCCATTCTGAGTGCCGCCAACTCTCTGTGGGGAAGGACCGACCCTTGTCTGTGCTGTCTGGATGGACCCGCAGTCCCACTGCTTGTAACCCAGCCCATGTGCCCAACGCCTGCAAATACTACCTGTCTAGAGACTGGGGTCCACCGACCACTGGCTTGGGCGTGGAAGATACAGTGCCTGGTTAATGAGCTTCTAAACGTTCAGTCCCAACTTTCCTACTGACCTCAGCAGCAGCAGTTGGTGGACAGGCACTGGCCAGGGGACCACCCCAAGTCTGTGGTTGTGTGAGCTGGGAGAGAGAGGACAGCCCAAGGGCCTGCCTAGGGAGCATGCCTGCTGCTCTGCCAAGCCTGCAGCTTGTTGTTTAATGATTATTAATTCTAATTTAGCAATACAAACTCAACATGGGGCCATGAATTAAAGATGCTGCTTTGGGCTTTTAGTAGTTCTTGGCTTTCTGGCAAAGGGCTCCTGTCTTTGGGGGCAACTCAGCTTTCCAGAGTCCTGAGTGCTGGCATTTGCCAGCATCTGCCTATGTTTCTGCAAGTGCAACCTCAAGCTGTCAACGCTGCGTGCAGATAAATCCAGCCCTCCTGGGCCAGCCTGCCGATGGGGAGGGCTCCCCTGGAATCGAGAAGTGTGGCCTTCCAAGCAGGCTGCAGCCCCTGAGCCCACACCGGCCTCCAGTGTGCCCTAGGGACCGGGCTGGCTCCTGGGGGCAGGTCTTGGGAGGAAGGCAGTGTTTCCAGCCTTCAGAGAGTAATTAATACTAATGACAGCAGCAGCACTGACAGGCGCTGCAATTAGCCCTGCACAGCCATCCTGTGTTTCCAAGATTTCCTGTGCTCGACTAGCAGAGAACCTCTGAATGTACATCTACAGGACCACCCCAGAGAGAGGTCAGGGTCACCAGCCTGCAGGGCAGCATCTGGAGATGCACGGCCAGGAAGCTTCGGGTCACCCAGCTTCTTGCCCCTATGCTAATGTAGAGATATCCTCCCTCCCCTGCTCAGAGGGAGATGCCATCCTGGTGGGGACAGACTATGCCTCTCCAGGGACCCTGCCCATGTCCCTAGGGCCTTATCTGTACCTTGCACAATTAACTGGCATCCTCCTGTGCTCAAGGGTTTTTAGGACTGCGGGCCTATGGTTCAGGCTCCTCCCCCTTCCCACTGCCTATCTCCAGCTCTTATCACAGATCTTGAACAATTGTCTGTGAGGCTAATGATGCTTTCAGAAGGAAGCCCTTGTCCTCCCTGAGACTGTGTGGGGTTCAATCAGTCTGCTGAAATTGCTCTAACTTATTACCCATTCTTTAAAAAAAAAACAAAAAACCATTCAGTTAATATTCTCTGTAGGTCTCAGACAGCTACGAGTGTTCCTGGCATATTTACCAAAGCACAAGAAATAATTAGATTATTTACGGTCTTAGACTACATAGGGGTTGGGGAAGTTTCTGGTGGGGGTGATGGGGGGTTGGGGGAGTTTTGCTGGGGGTGACAGGGGGGAGAGGGCATGAAAATGTGCCCACAGCTGAGTAAGTCTTTATCCGAGGCTTGAAATAACCACGCCACCATTTATCATCAAATTTGAATCTTTTAATAAAATTAAACAGCCTGAAAAATGTTCTTGCTGGTTATTAAAGTCAACCAAGGGGATTATGGTTCTAAAGAAAAGAAGTGGAGTGACTTCTAGAGAATGTGTGAAAGAGACTCAAACCAGTAGGGGTAAACTCCAGCCCTCTCAGTTCCACTCTCTTGCCCTTCTTAAAACTCCCCAGGGGCTCCCACCGCACTCAGAATAAAATCCCAGCTCTGGCTCGCTGCTGCCTGCAAGGTCCAGCTACACTCCCCGTGTGGCCTTCTTTCTTCTTCTTGATCACATGAGCTGCTGCTGCCTCGGGGCCTTTGCACATGCCCTACCTGCGCTTAATATCTCTTTCCTTAGACCTTTAGAAGCTTTCTCTTCATTCAAGTCTCAGACCAACTGTCACCTCTTCAAGGAGCCTCACCATTAGCATCCTAAGAAAACAGCCCCTCCCCTTGTCCTTCTGTGAATTCATCGCATCACACTGTTGTGTGTGCTTTATAGAGCATACTGATCGCTGTCCAAGATGATCTTATGGATTCCTGCTTGCTCTCTGCCTGGAAGTAAGCTCCATAGGGAAATGAAGGGACTCTGACTCACTCGCTGTGATCTTTTCCACAAGGTCAGGAGTGCCTGGTGTCTAGCAAAAGGCACCTCAGTAAACATAGCTGACTAAACAGATGTTGTGATCCCTGTCACTCGTTCCACTGAGACAGATAAACAGGCCTTTGCCACATGTCAGGTGCAGCATCCTTCGGGAGGCCCAGCTGAGTTGGGTAAAGGTGTACGATTCTCTGCATCTTGTACACAAGGACATTTAGACTCGGGGGACAAAGGGCCTGCCTGAGGTCACACAGTAAGTCAAACATGGCTTCTGAACCCTAGCAGCTGTCTCCAGCACCTGAGGGCTGGATCTCTTGGGTGTCGTACAGCTCCCAGAGGGAATGGGATGCCTTGACTGTATGTGGGGGCCGCAGTGTGGTGCTGCTTCGGGGCAGGAGTCACCTCTAATTAAGTGTGGAGCAGAAGAGAAGCTCCCTGGCTCCCTTCAACTGGACTTCGCCGCCCTCCCTCCTGGGGTTCTTAGCTTGGAGTCAGTTGGTGCCGAGAGGAAACGGGAAGGCTGACGAGAGGCACTTTTCTCCTGGGCAGGGGTCACTGCTTCCCAGACTGATAAAGGAAGGGTCACTTCAGAGGCCAAGGGGCCAAGGAGGCTGGAGTCCAGGGCAGGGAAAGTGGCCCACGGGCGCCATGCCGTCTGGCCCTTTGCTGGGGACCCCCACTTAGCCTCTACCCTGCACCTAGAGCCTGTGTGAGCTTTCGTGCACACAGGGAGAGGGAAACCCAGAGTGCTAGTGCAAAACAAAACAAAACAAAATTAATGTCCTCCATTGTATTATCAGTCACGTTTTCAAGGAGGGAGGGGGGAAGCCCTTGCAGCTGATAATTTCATAGCACAACACCCAGGAGAGTAAATGAGCTTTTTTTTTTTTTTTAATAAAAAGTTTAAATTGTATACAGCTCTCAGAGGCCCATTAACTAACAGATGCTGGTTATCAAAAGAAGTTATTTCTTTGCCTTTCTCTAAGCACATGTGTTTAATCACGCAGCGTTGCTACCAAGCTGAGTGGCAGCGTGTGGCTTGGTGACGCGGGCAGCCGGCACGCGGCCCTGGCCTGTGCATCCTCTCCTGGGAGCCTGGGTGACTCAGGCGAGAGGCGCTGGAGCTGTCTGACGCAGAATGTGAATGTGGACCTGCATCAGAGCCGGCAGCAGAGTCACAGCCATTAGTCACAGGTGGGAGGCAAGGGAGGAGGTGAACCTGGGCAGTAGTGTGCGGCCTCCAATCCACTCTTGATGGCTTTAAGTGACTGAAAGCCAGCTTCTTCTCACACACAATCAGCCCCCTTAAATGGATGTGAGGATGGGAGTAAATTACCTGCCAGTGTTACTGAGAACTAAACTCTGGAGCTTCCAGGCAGCCCCTGTTGGCAGCTGTACCCTCCACCTAGTCACAGTGGCCTCCAGGCTATGCCACACTCACCTTGAGCTTGGTCCCTCTCAGGGTCTTTGCAGCAGCTCCTCCTTCCCCTGCAATTTCCTGCTCACCACAACCTGACCACCCCAAAGAAAGGAGCCCCCCTACCCCTGCCACATGGCCACTTCCCACCCCCGCATCCTTTATCTTAGCGTTCATCAGATGTGAAGTTTGAAGACATCCTATCTGTCCGTTTCCCTATGCATTGTTGGACCCTCTCCCCTAGACTGTGCTCCTTGAAGGCAGGGTCCCTGTCTGTCTCCTTCCCCTGTTTGTCTCATTTCCCAGTGGTCCCCAGTGTAGCAGAGGCCTGGCACATAGCAGGAGGTTAGTAAATGCAACTTAAATGAATACGTGAGTCCTGGCTGGAGACATTGAATTCAAGCACCAAGATGACATCCACATGCTACATACTGCTTGGAAGTTTGATGTTGATGGACCCATTTTCTATTATCCAGGGTATCTGGCCCCAAATAGGAGGCTGCATGGCCTGGCACTGACCCCTTGAGAGTCCATTTTGAGCTTCTCATTTGGTCTTTGAGCCCCACATCCCCATCCTCTACCTGCCAACTTCAGTTTCTTCACCAAGAAAATTGGCTGAAACCTGACAGTTCCCAGAGCCATCCAGCCCAACCTCAGTCACGGGATAATCCTAACTAGAAACTGATACAAAAGGAATCAGTGATGTGTTTTAAGAGAAATGGCTTCAAACAAACAGACATGCAGTGAAGATGAGTCTCTTTTCCAGTGATGTAGTATTTATTTCCTAGGGGTTATTAGTAATCTACTTACTGTCACTCCTACATTTGCTAAGTTTTTTTAATCCCTCAGGAGGAAAAACGACTTAACAAAACTTAGGTGGTCACTACTTCTGTTGAAATCCACTGTGGCAGTTTAATAAAAGCTACATACATTTATCGAGCACTCAGCGTGTGCCAGGTCCTATGCCAGGTACCTTAGAAAGAGGCCTGCCAGCTGAGGCAGGCAGGTGCACATGAGCTTTGAGCTCTACTCCCTTCTGAAGTCCCAATAAACTATGAGAAAAGGCACAAAGTCACATGGATAAACAGAAAAGGAGATGAGAACATAGCCAACAAAAATGTCAACAAATTCTGGACTTTGGAAAGCTGAAGGGCAGTTTATCATGACAGCAGTTTGAGGAAAGCAGAGAGCCAAGCACTGGCTGGGTGGCTAAGGGGCAGGGCGCAGAAACAAGTCCACTGGTGCCACAGATGCCCTCCAAAAGCTGAGGAAGGGGTGATCTCCAGAACCTCAGAAGGCAGGTGAGCAGTGAGGCTGACAACAGGAGGAATCTTGGAAATATTTCATAAGTCTCTAAAAGGAGTTTTACTCCAAGATCCTCTCTCCAATTCCTGTAAGAAACCAAAAATTTAACCTGGTGATTTTTGGATATAGGGGCAGCCCAGGGCAAGGTATCATGCTAAAAATATAGATACAGGTTAAGTACACCTGATTTGAGACTCTGAAATAAGAAAGGCTCCGAAATCCAAAACTTGTTGAGTGCCAACATGACATTCACTGAAGCATTTTGGATTTGGAACTTTCACATTAGGATTATTCAACTGGTATGTATTATGTAAAAATTCTAAAATTCAAAAAAATCTGAAATTCCAAACATTTCTACTCCCAAGTGTCTTGGATAAGGGACACTCAACCTGCAATAATAAAACTCTACACATTAATCAGTGATTGCACAGCTTCTTCCTCCACGTGGCTCCTAGAGAGATGGTGTCCAGACCTAATTCTGCCTGATAGGACACTAAAGATTCCTCTTCAGAGAAACAAACCCAAGCCAAAGTAGCTACAGACACTGACAGCCAGAAATCCCCCAAAGAGTGCGGCACCTGTGGCTCAAGGAGTAGGGCGCCGGCCCCATATACTGGAGGTGGTGGGTTCAAACCCAGCCCTGGCCAAAAACTGCAAAAAATAAATAAATAAATAAGGTTTAAAAAAAAAAAGTAAAAGAAATCCCCCATGGAGGCATCTGTTGGGTTCCTATGCAATTATCTTTCATAGGCACCACCATTAAATAAATACTACCTACCCATATGCAGCTTCCCACTGGGTTTTAAACACTCACAAATGCACAGGGCAGTCAAGATCTCCAGGCACTTGGGGGAAAGTCTCCAAAACAATAGGGACCAAACCTAGTCCAAAGTGACTAGTGGATAACAGAAAAAAGGGGATGTAATGACACCAAAAATAACTATAATAGCCTTACTGAATTTTTAACCCTTTATACACCATCACCATTTCCCAGTTCTTCTCATAAAACAACAAAAAAGAACTTATACATCAACAAAGGACTATAATATCCTCAGTGAAAAAATTATACATCCAACAAGAGCAGGTTTCTATAAACAAAGCATAACAGCTGCAAAAGAAGGAACTCTTACAAAATTTAGATATGCCAGCAGAAAAAAAAAGAACATATAAGGCTAGAAAATAAAGTTGAAGAATTTTGCCAGAAATAAAAAGGGAATCAAGAATTAGAAGGGCATTAGATTTCCTAAGGGCAACACTAGAAGCTGGAAATCAATGGAACAATGCTCTCCAAATCCTCAAAATGACTTTAACCTTATCTTTTATACCCAGTACAACTATCAATCAAATGAGAAAACAGAGTGGGATATTCTCAGAAGGATAAAGTTCTCCCCCCCCCAAACCTATGTCATACATAATCTTTTCTCAGAGACCTGTTGAAGGATGTACTCCCAGCAAATGAGACAGTACAACAAGAAAGAGGAAGCTAGAGATCCAGAAAAGAGACAATCCAGAACAAAAAAAAAAAAAAAAAAAAAGAAGTTAAAGGAGTTCTGAAGATGATAGTGAATGAAAGGCCTTCCTGGGATGAGATCTGTACAACAACCTAGAAAACAGTCAGTACATAGAGAAACCAGAGAATGGAGAGCTCCAGGAATGACCTAAGAAAAATCACACAGCCTGCTTAATATGTGTGAATGTGCTGAGATTTACACGTCTGTCAGAGTAAGGGGCTGAATTTGTGATAGATACATAGGACACTAAGCAAATAAAACACTAAGATTTAGTAACTCCAGGAAAAACAAAGGGTTATACATAAATGGAGAATATAATCATAGCACATTCAAGGGACAGCAGTAAACAATATTTCAGTAGTCTTAATCATGCAAAAGGATACTGATATAGGTAAAAATTACGACACAAGAGAAAGAGAGAAAGAAATCAGTGCTCGGAACATGGTTGGGAGGAAGATGACTAGAGCTAAATCCTTATCTTCCTAAGGAAGAAGTCAACAACAAGACATAAAAGTGAAAAACTCAAAAAGTAATATGACTACATTATTCATAAATATGGAGGTCGATACCAGACAAAATAATTTAAGGTGCTAAAACGGCGGCCTCTGGTGGAAGCTGAGAATGATATGACCCTGCTGGTTTTCATTGCAAACCCGTTTTAACTATTTGGCTTTTTATATTATCCACACAAAATGCTTTGGTAAAAAGTAAAACTGAAAACACCACAAAACCAAACCCAACAAGGAAACCTAGAACTTCTCCTCAAATTGCCTTCAATCCATTAAAAGGTAGAAGATAGTCAGAGAGGTTTCCAGTGCTGTGGCAGGGAAACGGGGATAGAGCTCAGAGGCTCCGAGGAGCAGGAGACCATAGCTGGCAGGAGAAGAGGGCACTTCAGAGTCTGTGCAAATTGGGCCCATCCTCAGTGGCTCAGCGTATGGGAAACAGGAGGGAAAAACAGTGGGACAGGCTGGGTGTGACAGTTTATGGCTGTAATCCCAGCCCTTTGGGAGACTAAAGCAGGAGAATTGCTTGAAGCCAAGAGTTTGAGACCAGTCTGAGCAGCACATTGAGAGCCCATCTCTACAAAAATAGAAAAATTAGCCAGGTGTAGTGGCAGGTGCCTGTAGTCCCAGCTACTCAGGAGGATGGCTTGAGGCCAAGAGTTTGAGGTTGCTGTGAGCTATGATGACGTCACTCCAGCCCGGACAACAGAAAAGAGCAACATCCTGTTTCAAAAAAAAAAAAAAAAAAGTGGGACAATCACAGGATCTGGTCAGGGGCCACCAGCCTTTCCTCACACATCATCTTGATGAATATTCTTGGATGGTTTCATCATTAGTAATGGGAAAGACTTTCTATAGTTTGGAGCCACTTTTAGGACTAGCAGTGTGACTATATGGAAAATGGCTAAAACCTAACGGTGAGTCTGGGCGTGCCTTTCAAAAGCCTGCTGTCTTCAGTACATATTTCCTTAATATTTTTGAAGTAGCATAAATGTACATTTTTCAAAAAGTCTGTCACACTAATTTTGCGGCTCACCAATTTTCACTCTGCGTGCTCTTCTTTGAAGTGATCTTAGCAGTTAAACATGCCTAAGAAAACAGAAACAGAAGTTCTACTTGGAAAAAAAAGAAGTCTAGACTCTAAGTGCAATTTCTGAGGGTATGTTCAGTTTCTGATGGGGCATGCCACTCCCATTTACAGGACGCTGGCAAGTCCTCGGGCAGCTGATTTCTCTTCTAATGCACTGCCACGAGATAATGGCAGAGCCGTGTGGACACTTCTTCAGAACAGCGTCTGTGCTGCTGCTGCTTACAGAACTCCTTCTCGGCTTGGGTATTAATGCTTTAAAGACCACCACCATTTCTCCGTCATGGTCTGGGATGCTAAAATCCTCCATGAATGCCATGGTTAAAAGGACCCCCAGAAATATAAGCGTGGCACAGACACATCCAACCGTATAGTTGGTGAGGTGGCCCGCACAGGCCAGGGGTTAGAGCTCTAGTAATTGGCCATAGAACCTTATTTATTTTCCTCTACCCAATGCATTTCTATGCCCTTTGCTGCAAGTAATTTTCCTATTAGTACAACACAGATTACCATTTCCACATCCCCACCTGTGTGCCCTTCGCTTCTTAATTTCTGCTGCTGTGCCATCAGCCCTTTGTGTGTTCAGCCTGCACCGCCCTCGCTCACTCCGGGTCTTCGCACTTGCTTTCAAGTGATCTTTACACGTATGAACAGCTGCTGAACCTCACGCATAGAAATGCAAACTAAAGCTAAGACACCATGTGTAGTTTTTATATAAGCAAAGTTTAAAAAGTTAGATAATGCAACGTGCCGGCAAGGGGGTAGGGTGGGGATCCATCTGGGACTGGGATTGGGACACTTCTGTGGAGGGCAGGGTGGAAGACACCTGGCAAAAGAGGACATGTGGGCCCCCTGTGACCCAGCCCCCTCTTCCAGGCACTGATCCGATGGTATTCCCGCCCACGTATAGGGGCGCTTGGTGCAGGTGTGTCTGTAGCAGTAGGACTAGGTAGTGTTTAAATCCACCCCCACAGAGGGCTGGTTCAGGCAATTAAGGGCTCATCACACAGAGCAACACTATAGAGCTATCAAGAGAGTGACAGCAGCGCTATGTGGGCTCACAGGAAATTTGCTCCAAGGTATATTTCGAAGTTAAAAAAGCAACACATACAGCCCGGCAGGTAATGCGCACTGCTGCCTGTGTATGAGGAAACACATGGGCTGTACGTACACAGACGTGTGTGTGTACAGAGGGTCTCTGGAGAGCGGAACATAGGAAGATTCAGGACATGTCGGGAGAAAGGATGTGGGTTTGGGGCTGGAAGAAAACTGACTCTATACTGATGCCCTTTGGTCTTGTATGCAGTCTTATCATTTGCCTGTGTCACTTTTCCCAAGAAGTTAAAATTGTTTTCATTAATATTTTAACAAGATTATCTTTGGGGGATGGTGAACTGCTGCTTAAAGACAGAAGCCGCCCCAGAGTCCCAAGTAGGAAGGGAGGGACACTGGAATGCAAGCTGGGCCCTGAGCTTCAGCTCTCTGGACAGAAGTTTCCTCATGAGTGAAATGAGGAGGTTGACCTGACTCATCTTTTATATTAGTTTTCGGGTGCAAAATATCTGTGATTTTCATTTAAACCAATTTCATGTTCTAAGAGGCAGTGAGAGAAGAGCAATGGGCTCTCGTACACTCTCCAAAGCACATCTAAATGCTCTTATGCCATCTATTCAAATAATTTTACACTGAAGCATCCTTTGAATGTATTCAGAGCACAGAATTTATTGAACATAATATGGAGACAGCTAGTACAAAAGTTTATGCTTTGGCAGGGCAAGTTTCATCAGGCTGATATGGAACATGTGAGAACATGCTGTGAATAGCTCTTTTGACCTGGACTCTGCAGAAATACATCTCCTTCCCTCCAGGAAACATAAGGTCAGCTGTCAAACCGTGAATTTATTACATATCAGATAACCAAAATGTGCAACGGTAGAGTCCTTTCCTGAATCAACTTTTTAAATGACTTCCACATCAAAACAGGAAATACAAATTAAAATATATGAAGAAAAAATTATGAAAATTAAAATACACAATCCCAAAATGTTAACATACATTGGAGACAGAATAAACACCCACACCACCAGGGACGGTGTGCAACACTGAATCCACTTCCTTCCTTAGAAAGGACGTGAAGGGAACATTTAAATAGATCATTTTAGGTTTCTTATAGGAAGTTCCAAATGATAGCTGTTTAGAAATTGTCTTTCAAAAGTAAATGCCAGCAACAGAAATGAGAATCGAATACATTTTTGCGTTCTCTCTGCGGATAAGCTGGAGTCACCTTACTTAGGCTACCTACGAATGAAAAATACAAAAAACAAAATCACTTCCATTGATTACTTTTCTCGGCACCTCGCACAGTATGTAACAGGGAACTAAATGTTTGCTAAATGAGTGAGGAAATGATGAAAAGCAAAAAGCAGTTCTTGTACACGCGGTCTCAGCGTTATAGACAATAAATTCTGACCTTTGAATCTGTGTGGAAGATTCACTGGGGGAAAAAATTAATAAATGCAGCACTAAAGGATTAACAGCTGAATTCAGTTTACTTCTAAAACACAAAAGAAAGATAGGAATGCAGGTGGCCAGTTCATAAGAAACAGGCCTTTTTTCTATCACATGGAAACCCAGCAAGGTGATGTGTGACACAGTCACACTGATTTATTGTCTTCTTAAATCTAAAAAGCTCTGCATTCTTGTTAGCATTAAACCTTAATGAAATTGTGTTAACATACCTGATTTGTCTCCCTTAATTGGTGCTTTGTGAAAGGCAACAAAAAATAAAAGGTAGCCTGTTTTGTCTTGGCCAGACCTGGCTTTGGGTGTCAGGGAAATGAAACTCCCAGCCTCCATTCCACCTGCAGAAGATGGCAGGGCTCATCAGAATGCAAGTGGGAGGGCTGCCGGGCATCGTCCTGCACCCACATCCATTAGCCAAATGATTAAATCTACATCAGCCCCATGGTGTAATAAAGCAGTTGTAATAGGGCATTGTTACAGGATCAATGTTTCCTGGTTTAAAAATAAACATCAGCATTTATCTAGCAGCAGAAAACGATTCTCCCGCAGTCCTGTTTTATTCAACTGACATCTTTTAATCAAAGCAATCCATATCATGGCAACATTCCAAGGTATCATAATAGCAAATATTTACGGCAAGTTAGATAATAGCTATATTTTTGTCGTAGATTTTTCTTCCTTTTTTTACAGATTTGATGCAGACATTTTCTAATGAATTAATTCCATTCAGGAAAAAAATCCTGAAGCAATTATTTCCATTTGCAACAAGCTCCCAACCGCCTCCACTGGTTTCTTACACATAACTGTTTATGTGAGTTTGTGTTTTTGAGATTTTTCAAAATCTCTCTGTAATGAAAATAAATGAAAAAGAAAACTCTATTGTTAAGTGCTATAGATGAAACTAAAAACACACAGGGAGGTCTGGGTCCCTCAGCCCAGAGGTGGGTGACCGACCTTGTGCACCCCAACTAATGTTCTCAGTGGCTGAGCCTCGTGAGCTGAGTACGCTGCTACTGGGACTCGGAGGCTGGAGGAAGGTCTGTGAGGCTCGCTGCTGCTCCCCGCCCACAGCCTCCGGAGCCTGCCTTTCAGCCAGGGCTCTTCATCAGGGTCTTTATTACTTGCTCCTTCCTCTGATCTCCTGGAGACACATATTGCTAATTCAGGGAGAGGCCTGAAACACCAGCAGCTCGGTGTTTGAAACCTCGGCAGGCCAGTTCTCTAATGCTGATTTTAATGAACTGCCCTCGTTCACGTTTAATTTACAAGTTATGTAAAGCCACCATATAAAGCATCGCCATCATCACCTCACTAAGACAGACTGGTAATTTTCTTTCTAAAGCCCCCAAATTCATTCCCCAGGAGCATCGGGGTTGGGCAGAGATCTTCAGGCAATGAGAAAATGGAAAATATGCATTTCTTCACTGTCTGGAAAGTGTTCAGTTTCCAAACGCAAGAGCACAAGTGTCTGCACTACAGTCCTGAGTCTACCCACATTAGCTTAAAAATAACTCAACATGGCAGAAACAAACGCGACAGGGGCACAGATGCGCAGAAGGACTGAGGGCAGTCAGTGTCCATTCACCCAGCTCCCTTGAGAGGTTTTCACAGTGGAAACAGCCTTAGTGGTGCCAGCCTCCCCAAAGATTGATCTAGTTCTAAATGAGATGTTCTAAAAAGTTGCCTGTTTAACTTTCTGGAAGCTTCCTTTCCTTGTGGGTAAAAACAGTCATCAACCTCAGGTCATAGTCGTTGTGAGGATTAAGTTCAATGAGTGACCTTGCTGGCAGGCAGAGCACGGCCCTGGGACTGCATCTGCTTTCTAAGAGACTCCCATCTACAGCAGTTCCATCTGAGGAAGAGGAAGAGGAAGAGAAGAGAAGAGAGAGACCCCCTCTAAATCCAATCAGGCCACAGGAGCCCAGACAGACCCAAGTCACATAGGGCCACATGAGTGTGGTGGAGCCTGCCCTCTATGCTAGGAAGAATGATTGCCGGCCTGAACTGGAGTCATCCATCTAACGCTTTCTGGGGACTCTCTAAAATACAATTCTACCCTGTTCACCTCTGAGAGCACCCATTCCCAGCAACAGCAGACATGGCCCCAAGCTTAATTAAGACAGGCCTCCTCAGAGTGGTAACTTTTGATTAATTCCATAGTTTTACTTTAGTTGTCTTCCCCCTCCAGGCTCAATGGGAGAGGCGTGGACGGCGCGGCTGACGCCCTTCAGCGAACGCCGCCTCCAGCAGGGGGAAGCAGCGGCCTCTCCACTAAGAAGGTCTTGGGGGTTAAGTGTTAGCAGGTGTTCAAGTGACCTGGAAGCCCAAGATCCCTAACTCTTGACAGATTTTTCTTAAAACCAGGAATTCACAAACCATAGCCAAAAAAGTGTACATGGGCAAGTTCTTTAGGTAAGGAACTGAAAATGACAAACAGCATTGTATTTTGGCATGAATTCTGAGCTTACAAAGATTTGTGTGCACAAAAAATACAGGAACCATTTGAAAACCGTCAAGTGACTTAACATATGGTACATGTGCTACACACACACACACACACACACACACACACAGCTTGTTTCCAAATTAATTTGAAAGGCTATTTAGCTATGAGCTCTCTCTGCATTCAGTTCTATCTGACTCAACACAGCCTACAAGCTGGGCACTGATATCTTTCGATAGCAATTCTATTCCCGGGATTTGTTTGAAAGTGTTTAGGTTTTCACGGATCACTGGGGGTTCTTCATTCCCCCCCCTTCTGTGTTTTGTAGGTATAAGCCTTCCCTCTAGGCATAAACTGTCCACTGGTAAAAATCAATTTTGATTTTATCAGTATTTATTACTGCTGGTGCCAGCAGTTTAGAAGACTGGAGAGAAAAAACATGCAAACTAGGGAGAAAAAATTAAAACCAGTTCCTCACACCGACAAATAATATAGCCTCCTATCTTTAAGAGGTATTTTGTATCATACTAAAAAAGCTTAAATTATCAATTTAAAAATTGAATCAATAAAAATTTCTGGGACTCTGTTAATTGCTTCTACCTCTTGTGTATCTGTGAGCACTGTGGTGGGCATCTAAAGCCAGGGCAGCCCTCCCAAGGTGCCAGGAGCCTGGGACCAGGTGCCAGGGAAGCCTGCTTGCAGCCAACCAGGCTCACTCTTACTGGGGCAGTTTATTTCCAATTACCCAAATCTTACCCCCTCAGGCCCTCATAGTCACCTACTCTTTGCCTTCTCATTTCTTCCCCTTCTGTTATTCTGGAAAAGGTCACCCCAAATGTTATGTGCGTCTCCACATTCTCTTAATGGAGCAGGGCTTGCTTCACACGCATTCTCTTTCTCTAGCACATTCTCGGATGATCAGGATGATTAGAGAATAACCAGCCTTCCCACCAATACCTTACTTCTCTCCCTGAGGAGTTCTCTAGCATGGAAAGCGCCTTCGGAGGATTAGTTAGAAGGAAGAAGCAATTGGATTTAAACATTGAATTTTAGCTACAACCAAAATGTCTACATCCTCTAAGAAGCTAAGCATCTTCTCTTAGATGTACACAAACTCTAAATCACCTTCAAAGACCTAGAACAGAATAGCTTCTCAGGCACTCTTTTAAAGAACTGTCATCACAGGTCAAATCCCCAACCTGTTTTGTGAATAGAGTTGTACTGAACACACAGCCACAGCCTTCAAGAAACAGCAGACCCTGCTCTAGTGTAACAAGACTGTAGTGGACCCCACGGTGCTGCTTGGCCTCTAACCACTCTCCTCAGGACAAGGGACCACAAGCTATGGAAAGACTAGTAACTGCAGCGCCTATAATCGGCACGTTAGTCCACTAGCAGAGAACCAGGTGGTGTAAGCCATGGGCCGCCAAGCTCCATCTCTTCACTCCCTTTCCAAGTACTTGGGGCCACATGGAAAGGATATTAGAGACGAGTGTGTAATTGGGTGGCCTCCCTGTCCACGTGCTCAGTACAATCACAGCCATCACTGCTTGCATGAGAAGCAGGTCCACCGAGTACGTGGGATTCACAGCCAACTTCTCAAGAAGAGAGGAAGTTACTTAGACTATCACAGACTTCTATTTCACCAGCCTCAAGGCCCCTGACCCAGTTGCCAAAGCCAAGCTCAGGAGCAGTGTGGCTTGAGGTATATGACTTCCCCAAACCGTTTTCCTTTTGATGAACTTGTCCTATCAAACCCAAGCACACACCGGGCCATACAATCCCCACCGTCACTCATCTCTGTGGCAGGGTTCCCAGACCCAGATGGTAGGCTGCATTTTACTGAAGACGAGCACAGTGGAAGGCCAAGGGTGACCAGGTACTTAGATTTTCAGCTGTTTTATTTTTCATACCCTCAACTGAAGCCAACCAAAAATACACACACACACAGACACATACAGAGTTAAATCACTAAATACGTATGTGTATATGGGCTCTTTTTTTTTCTTTTTTTGCATTTTTTTTTGGCTGGGGCTGGATTTTAACCTGCCACCTCTGGCATATGGGGCCAGTGCCCTACTCCTTTGAGCCACAGATGCTGCCCAATACGGGCTCATTTTAAAATCAACCTTCCAGTGGCAAAATAATAAAGATGATGATAATATAACAAGAATTCCCCCCACATAGCAAATGGGACAAAATGACAAAAGAACTCTTAATTTGGGGGCTTTATTTTAATTTTTTTTTTTTCCTTTTAAGATGCTACATAGTCAAACAGAATTGGCTTGGTCTTTCATGGCATAAAATTAATTCACAGTCAAACTCTCAATTACTATGACATGGACAGCTGAAGAGTATCTCTCCCCATTCCCCACGCCCACCTGCTGGTGCCTTCTCCCCCAGGCCCCCTCACAGCCTGTTCATTCCTCCTGACTCCAAGCCAGGGCCCCAGGGGGAAGCCAGGACCAAACCTGGGCCTATGCGCTGGAAGTAAGCGTGGTGATTGAGGGGTAGTGAAAGAACAGTCTAGAAGATTGACTATTCTTCTCCACTAAAAAGGGCAACCCAGAGCTGACTGTCATTATTAAGAATTTCCCTCCCTATGATAGCTGTTATTTATTGACACTGAAAAACCCATGCACACACTGGGCCATTCCTGCAGCTCTTCCCCAACATTCCATAAGTCCCATCTGCACATGCCCAGAACCTCACAGAGACAGAGGACCCCACGGCCTCCAACAGCAATGCCAGCTTCACCTGCTGCCATTAGGTAGAAGCAGCATTAACTGTAATCTTGTGACATAAAGAAAACACGAGATGAAATACATCAAATACGTTAAATATGCATTAAACATCTCTGAATAACATTGTTCAACTTCGGTACATGAACCAATAACAATTTAGCTTGGTCCCTTTACGAGAACAAAGCACTGACATTTATTTCCAAAGTGTGGGTCAATCAGTCAACACATCTCTCTTGTTCACGACAAGCACATCTGATGCTGCCACAGTGCAATTCTTTTCATCTTCTGACTCTGTTCCTCAGTCTCAAGGAGCTGATGGCTTGGACAGAACTGAAGACATGGGATAGCAGCCTGGGGCGAGTGTGGGTGGTGGTGGAGACTACTGCGGGGAGCTGGCCACACTCCCCTCCACACTGGGCTGCAGCTCCCCACGGGCCAGCACCAAAAGGCGAGGAATAGTGTCTTGTTTCAGAGAGGTAATCCAGCAAAATATACCAAGGCCTACCCATGTTTAAAATAACATTTACAACATGCCACTGTGGCATTAATCATGGTTTCCCTCATCATTAATAAAGATTATTCTTTTCCCCCCAATCATTTACTATACATTTTTAACTTTCTAAAAGATTGTTACATTATCTTTGTGTGTGTGTTTGTGCATGTGTGTGCAGGGAGGGGTAATTTAAAGGCAAGACCTGTGAGATGTCATCATACATTAATTTCTCTTTACACATGGTTATGATAAATTTAAATCCCATGATATGGTGGATCCATCAATCCAATTTACCATCCTTCTCATGCTGCCTCTACAAGGCGATCTTCCCAATAATTACACCAACGATAAAGAACAAAACCACCAGAGCAAGCAGGCGGGTGCTGAGGCCCTCCTCCTTCCCAGCGGCGGCTAGCACGGAGATGGGGCTGTTGCTCTGTGCTGTCTTCCGCCTCCGAAGCCCATCTTCTTCCTGTGGGAGCAAATGTACATTTCAAAGGGTGTCCCAGGCACAAGAAAGGAAGGAGAATCCCTGTACATGCAGCAGAGTGCGCTGTCTGTGAGCAGACTTGGATGACAGGATGTGATCCAGCCTCGTTTTGCAAATGGAGAAACTGAGGCCCACACAGAGGAAGGGCCTGGACTGTGGCCAGAAGCCCTTCTTTTCCTGTCACCCACCCTAACACAATGCTGCTAGGTACCTATTGATAACATGAATCTACGCAGGCACTCTTTGGTACCCTGTGATTTACAAAAAAAAAGCTTTTGAGAGGGTCAAACGGGCCTTTTACATCCTTGTCCCCACTCACCTTTCTGGCCAGGTTTCCTAGCTTCTCTTCATCTGATCCCAAACCCTCTGTCCTTCTTGTCTCTAATGAATAGGTGTTCCTAATCTAGTTGTCTTTGATTTTTGGCTCATTGGCATTTCCCAAGGTACAAATGCAAATCACAAGAATCTACAACATGGGACACTTGGAAGCTTTCAAATCCAGGGCTCTGCACACAGTTGGTTTTGATGAGTTACAGTGGGGTCCTCAAACTGTGGCCCACAGGCCACATGAGGCAGTGTGATTGTATTTGTTCCCATTTTTTTTTTTTTTTTTTCCACTTCACAATAAGATATGTGCAGTGTGCATAGGAATTTGTTCATGGTTTGTTTTTTTTAAACTATAGTCCGGCCCTCCAATGGTCTGAGGGATAGTGAACTGGCCCCATTTTGAAAAGTTTGAGGACCCCTGACACAGACCGCTGGATCAAACGTTATGTAGAATATTACCATGTGACTGACCTTGATATACTCATCTCAAATACTTTCTACATAATGTATGAATTTCTCACTAAAGAAGCAATGTTCTTTTTCACACATATAAAGGTATTTGACTATATTTTTCCCCCAACCACAAGGATGTATAAAAACCTCCAATGCAATCACCTTGCAGTAACTCAAGAATCTGCAAGTCACTTTGTAGACCTCTAATGCCACTTCCACGCCTTCGAGGCCAAGCTCACATTCCTGAAGAGGAAACATGCATCCAGCCTTTCTACCCCAGCTCACTTTCATCTTTGCAGCCAAATACACTGCTAATTGCTCCATTGACTTGTCCCTGAACCCCATACTCCAGCTATACTTTCTTTTCTTCTTTTCCGTCAATTAATTTATGTTTACCTTAGTGGCCAGTAGGTCCTGGACTCAACAGGCAGGTGAGCCCATGGAGCTGACTTTCCCTGCAATTTGCTGCTATCTCTAAGGGACATTTACTACACTGGGTTGTAGTTATTTATGTCTGTGTCTCTCCCTGGGACTTCAAGGACAGGGACTGCTTATGATCGAATGCACAGTGCTGGGCACACTGGACCCTCAGTACATCTGTTGGCCAAATGAAAGAATGAACCAACACAAAACAAGAAATCAAGTGTTTAGCAGGATAAACAATCTTCTAATGTCAAGATTAGTCTGATAACGTTTTAAAGATGTTCTGCTCATGGGGCACGGCCGACACCAGCACACAGTGATAAATGATTGGTGGTGTTCGATTAACTGTAAAAAAAATGGGCACAGCAAACTACCACCATTTATTTTATTGGGTTTATATGGAAGCTATTTTTACCTATTTATCACTCTAAACAGCACAGAACTCTGTTTCTACAGAGAAATATACTCAAGGAAAAGCTTTAGGCCTAGCTTAGATTTTTAGCCAAAACGTAAAGTGTCAGCTTCATGATTTACTCTATTCTAAAGAAGGTACTGAATGAGGCAAATCAAGATTACTGCAAAGGAAGATGATTCCATTTCCCAAACTCTGTCACTTCTCCAGAACCTACCTCATTGTCAGAAGAAAAGAGAAGGAAAAGTCCCAACTTATGAGACCTTAATGTGCATGCCTGGTGTGATGGCAGGTAAAGAGTGCAAGCCTATCACGTGTTTGGGTGGCATGATCAAGGTGAAGATCAAGGCCTAAAGATTTAAGCTGTAACAAAAGTCTATCATCTGATGTTTGGAAAAGTTCTCTTAAATGTCATGTCTAAAACAGACTGATTCTTCTTAAGTTGGAAGGGGCCTTCAAGGTGCTCAGCAAATGGAAGCCTAAGGGATGCTATGACCAGCAAACATTCAGAGCCAGTTCCAGGGCTGGCTCACGTCACAGCACCACAGGCCCCAGCTAGAGGCAGCACTCCCTGCCTCCCTTCAGCGCCCAGCACAAGTTGGCCCCAAAGGACACTGCCAAATGCTTCCTTAGGGAGCTGAAGATTCAGGGTTCTCCTCCCAAGATCTCCATCTCCTCTCTACTGTGACAGCATCCATTACAGTCTTGTCACCACAGCAGCAGTCTGATGAGCCAATAACTGCCCAGATCTATTCAAAGTCTTTAAAGTCAGAACTATAGGTCAGTATTTACCCTGTTTAGAAAAAAAAGATTCGCATTCAAATGAATGGGGATGGAGCAGAATTTGCAAACGCATATTCAAAATCACCACTGCTGTTTTAGTCTCAAAATGTATTTATAACTTACACTAATGGAAGTGGGAGGTTTATTTTGTTTTGTATAAGGGCACAAGTATTTAAATATTTGAGAAACTTCTGCTTAAGGGACAGTTGTTCTTAATTTAAGAACCTGATGAAAGCTAGGGAAATTTCTCTCTTGAAAAGGAAAAATAAGCAAATACCAAAAACAGAAAGAAAGACAGAGAGAGACAAAGAAAGACCTACAAATTCAAGGGTTCATTAACTTGCCCACCCAAGATCCTAGTGAAAATGCCTCCATTCTAGATTATCAGAAAATAAACTGCTGTTACCTTGAATTGCTTGTTCTCTTCCCGTAGCCTCTGAACTTCACCTTGAAGCCTCTTACATTCTTCCATCACCTTCTTAACTTCAGTGTCATCCAAAGAAGAACTCAGAGACTTAGACACAGTTGGTGTTTCTGTCTTTGATGCAGTTGTGGATATAATTTTATTTATTTCTACATCATGCTGTTCAGAAATAAATGAAAGCCCAAGTGTCACCAACCATGCAATAAAGAACTTTTTTATGCAAAGTAAAGTAGTTCTCAGCAAACACCAAACGTAGTAGCATTTCATCCACACTGTAAAATGTCACATTTGTTTTAAAAATGAATCACTTTATCTAGTATGTTAATAATCTAAAGCAACTGGGCCCTAGAAATTATGGATAAGGGCAAATAATGAAGTTCAGCTGAGACTAATACTTCAAAGAGAAAAACAGGCCCGTGCATACTGCACTATCGTGCAAGAATTGCACCATCGTGCAAGAATTAGCATACTGGAATAGTGCAAGCTCAGGAGTTAATCACCACAAACGGGCTGTCACCAGGAAGAGCCAAATATCCCCAGGACAGGCTGGGTGGGGGAGGGGGGCCAGGGAGAACGCTACACAGAGGGCAATTTATTCTACCAATTTAGAACTTGGAAGCTGAGATGAAGGTGATCCAAGCTTAGTGTCCATTAATGTTTCAAAATCTGGGGAAGCTCCACACTTCCCATCAAGCCCATCCAATGACACTCGCGGAAGCACCATGTGTGCCAGGAGGTGAGTGACTGGCAGTGGTTGCTCTGGGGGTTCTGGGTAGCAAAATGAAGACCAGGGTATCTGGCTCTACCCTCATTCTCCAAATAAGAAGAGTGTGGCCCTGGGAAGGAAGACCCTCTCCCAGAGCTGGGACTGGAATATAGTTCTCCCATTTCCAAACTGACCTTCCCATGACAGAAAATGTAATCTGGGAAGAGGGAAAAAATGACTACTATCCATCAAAAAAACATGATGACGACAGTGGTCAATTACTGAACAGAAAGAAAATACTGCGTAGTTTTGACACAGATCAACAGCACTCCTGCAGTCATTATGGATAATGTTAACAGAATGCTTCAGAGCACTTCTATTTCCTAACTCCAGCTATTAATGGCCAGGGTAGTTTATATTCTGCATGTGTTTTAAATTCTTTGTGTTTTTAATACAATTTCAATTTTTTTTTGACTAGGTTGAAGGGAGGTCCAAATTAGCATTTCAGATACAGTCTCCTTTCTTCAACTGGTCACAAGTGAAAACCATGACAGGCGAATCCTTTGTCTTCAGACAAAGAGAAAGTGAGCTGACAGCCTGGGAGGAAGGGTCTCCGCTCCCTCCCCCTCAGGCAAGTCAGGTCACTCTCAGTGCAGGAAGATACTGTCCTCTGAGTCACACATCTGGAAGTGTTTCTGGCTGTCACACACTGGGGAGTACTATTGGTATCCAGTGGCTGCTGAACATCTCGCGGTGCCCGGGACAGCCCCCATCACAACCAACTGTCCAGCCCCACTGTCAGCAGTGCTGAGGTTAGGGATCTACTCTAAGAGAAGGTTGGGATGGAAGAGGTAGGGGAGGTAAGGGGGTAGGGCGAGGCAGGGCTGACGGGGCCTAAGAGCCTAGCACCTGGCACGGGGGTAAAGGGCCAACTATTCCCTGTTTTAGTCTCACCCACTGTTTAACAACAACCTATAACTTTGCCAAGCCAAGCAGGCTCTTTGGGATTTAGGACATCTCAAACAGCCATCAGGCTGTACTTTTCAAGGGGAAAAATGGGTTCAATTAGTTGTCTTTCTGCAAGTCTTTCATTTCATAATGGCCCACTTATTTGTTGACTTCAGCTTATTTTTTTTCTTCATACATCAGAGGAAAGAAAATAATTTGCCAACTTAAATCCTGGTTTTGCAGGAGATGGTATGCAAATAAGTATCAGCTTGCAACATTCAATTACTGTTAACTATAAACATACTTACTGGTTTATCATTTTCTGCTGGCAATTCAAACACACATCTAAGTTTTGAATCCATAAGGTCTTCTGGTTTTGCCTCCTTCCACTGAAACAATTTAAATTTAATAATCAAGATATTATAAAGCTGTTGGAAGAATAATTTTCTTCCTATAACTGACAATCTCAGAAAAATACTCTTAATGAGAAAGCCCTGATGTATATCAAATAGAGAACTTAAGTCTACTGAGATTTCGATATTTGTGACATGATGAGATTAAGTACACGAGCTTTCCTGAATATTTACTACATGTCAGAAGCCCTGAAGTCCTGTTGCCTAAACCCTCACAGTGGCCGTGCTTGGTGTGCTGGTCTGGGGGAGGCACGTGGAAGACAGGGGACCACTGCTGAGCAAAGAGCAATCTGTAAATCACATCGGGATGACTGGAAGTTAACTATGGCTTTCCTTAAGGAAATAAAAGTAAAAAAAAAAAAAAAAGGAAATAAAAGTCATTTGACAGGGCACATCCTTCTCAGGGAGTGAGCACATACTATGTGAATGTGGTCTTAGAACCACTCTGCCAGCTACACAGAGCATGTTACCTAGGTAGCCCTCCCCATCCTGATGGCCACCCCATCCCTCCAGTTTGTGGGGAGAGCACCTTCCTAGCTAAATCTCATGTTTTAGGAGGATATGCTCCTGGTTTACAATCCCTTTCAGGCAGTGGAAAATGGAAATTTGAAGGTGTTCTGAGAATTACAGACCAGCATAGCAGCAGGGTTACACATGTACATCACAGAAAAAGAAGGCAATCCCTCCTCTGTCCCTCCCCCAGCCATGCAGCTAGTGCAACACAGGTATTAAGACCCTAAAATGGGAGAGAACCTATCCACCTGACACTAGGGGACTGCCACATAAACTACAGAAGATACACTACGTGGAACAGCATGCTGCCGTTCAAATGATACTGAACAGCATTCAGTTACATGGGGGCAAAGTCCAGAATGTTAAGTGAAGAAACTACAAACAAGATGGAAATCTTTTCCTCAGCACACATGCACCAGTGTGTGTGTGTGTCAAAAGGATCATCATCAGGGTCATCAATGAAGGCCAGGGTCATCAATGAATGCCAAAGCCACCCGGTGAAGGACTGCTGGTGAGCAGGATGTTCACACAGTCTCAAAGCATCAGATGACTCAGAGTATCACAATTACCTATTAGTCACAGGGGCAAATGAGCTTTGACTCTGGCCAGAGCTGCCAGTCACCACCTTAACCAAGCGTCATAAATAGAAGGACAGCCCAGCATGAAATGCCTCCTGGTGTGATGCACACATGATATCAACTATGGAATATTTTTTGCCAAAAAATATGTGACCTGAACTTAATCAGCGAAATCCAGAATATGGGACAATTCTATATACCAGCTAGTCTGACTCTAAAACATTCAAAGTCTGAAAAACAAAAAAGGTTAAGAGTCCTCCACCAGAATAAAAACAACTAAAGGCCACTTTTGGAACAACTGGAAAGTGATAAATATGAATTTATCTAGTAGATAATAATACTGAATTAATGTCAATTTCCTTGGCTATAATTAATAGTATTGTGGCTATATAAGAGATTGTCCTTGTTCTGAAGTATTTAGAAGTGAAGTATCATAAAGACTGTATTTACATTCAAATGGTTCTACAGAAAAAAATTATTTTTATTTTATTTATTTATTTTTTTGAGACAGAGTCTCACTCTGCTACCCTTAGTACAGTGCTGTGGCATCATACATAGTTCACAGCAACCTCAAACTCTTGGACTCCAGCAATTCTCTTGCCTCAGCCTCCCAATTAGCTGGGACTACAGGTGCCCACCACAACGCCTGGCTATTTTTTAAAGATTGGGGGCGATCTCAATTTTGCTCAGGCTGGTCTCAAACTCCTAAGCTCAAGCAATCCACCCACCTTGGCCTCCCAGAGTGCTGGGATTACAGGTGTGTGTCACCAGGCCCGTCTGAGAAAAAAATTTACAACATGTTAGCATCTTTGCAACATGCTAACAAATGGTAAGTCAGGTAAAGTGGCCACTGGGATATGTTTTCAACTTTCTATATATCAAAATAAAAATATTTCAAAATAGAGAAAAAACACAAGGCTTTCTCATTAACAGTGCTTAAGGTCTAGTACCGTACAAAAGAATTACAGGTCACTTTAATGGGTTTTTTTTTTTTTTGGTCATTTGTGTATTTCCCAAACTTCCTACAATGTACATTTTATACAAAACTGTTATAAAAATAATCATATCAGGAAGTCAAATGGCCCTTTCGTGTATATGCAATGCGTGGCCTACAACACACGCTGATAACCAAGTGGTGGACTCTGGACTACGATTTATACATGGCACAGGTAATCCTCACAATCCTGTGAGCTGTGTTTGTTTTTATCCCTAATTTATAAACGACCAAAACCTTGAGAGAATTAATGAACCTGCACCAGCCACAGTGTTAGTGAAAGGCAGAAGAACTCAGCTTCAACCCCAAGACAACCCAGCCCATGCTCTTTTTACCACGCCATGCTGCAAAAGCCAAACAGAACATATTCTTGGATGTTCCATATTTTGCATCTGCCATATGTTTCATTGGTCACACAAATTAACATGAAGTGACACATCATGTTCCAGAAAATAAAATAGAAAGTATTAAGTGCCTTAATCATCGTTCTCATGAAAAGAAGATGGCCTATGATCACTGACCTCTCTCAAACTCAAAAAGATCTGGCCTCCCCTTCATTTCCTGCTTACAAGTTAAACATCAGTAGACACAGTCAGTCACACTTTTCCAATACTAAATGAAAAGGCCATGTGGCAACAGGAGGGACATGTGGATGGCTGGGCATAAAGCAGCCTTTTGTATAATACTCAGAGCAAAGCTGTAGCACTGTGTGGGGAGAGCTAGCACAAACTGGCGGGTACGCATGGGGTGACTTAGGTCTTGCTCTGGGGCTGCCAAGCTGGAGAACAACAAAGTGGCCTGCGCAGCCCTGTCCTCCTCCCGGGCAGCAGGACTGACGAGTCTCCCTGCTGGGCTGTGGACTCCAGGGATTGTCTGTAGACTCTGATCACATGCACAGGAACAGAATGACTCTGAATTTATTCACATGTATAAAAAGCTTACTTTGGGGAGAATTTCCATTCTTTCTGTCCAGAAATATCAGTACTATAACATTACTTATTTATTTTATAAAGATGAAGTCATCTTTATTAGAGAAAAATTAGAAAAAAAGTTAAACATATATTTAAGCAGAAGGAAAAATGCAAGAATTAGGGGGAAAAAACAAATTATCATGCTTACTAGAACCAAGCTCCTCCTCTCCCCCAAACAAGTCTATGTCAGGCAGGACTTTCAGTACTTCTGTACTGACACCCTCACGTCCCCCTGGTGTGTGGGGAGACAGAAAGCCAAAGGGAAGAAGCAGCCCCCTCCTCTGTGGGGAGTGAGGTGGAGGGAGCTTCCCTACCATTCAAGAGACAACCCATCAGAGCAAAGGACTACTAAGCACATTGAGTTTATACAAGTCAGAAAAGAATAGGATTCTAGACAATTACACAAACGTTAAAATTAGAAAAACCAGGTAGTCAAAGTACAAACCTCCTTAAAAACATCGTTCCCCTTTAAACAATTCTGACACATTTTGAAATGCATGCACCACAGTTCTATAGCTAATCAGTTTTTTAAATGATTATTACTGAAAGAAATAAGACACGTTCAGTACTTACTACTGCTTCCATATCAGAAGTGTCAGTTGGAGCAAACATAGACTGAACCATAAACTTGTGTTTACTTTTCTCATTGGGATCATAATCGAAAGGCTGTAACATCACTGAGAAAGAAAATATTTCATTAGAGGGTCAGTGTCTGGTCATCAGTGCCATTGTTATGCTAATACTGTGCTTTGGTTGTCAAGCTTCCTCTCATCTGACCCTGAGGACACCCTTGCTGAAGCAAGCAAGGAGAAGTGACCAACACCATCTCCATTCTGCAGGCCACCAGCCTCAGGTCCAGGAAGGTCAGGGGACTTGCCCAAGTCAGGGGCAGGCAGTAGTGGAGCTGGGAGGAGGGCTTAGGACTCTGTCTTCTGATTCCTCGTCCACTGCCACCTCTCACTCCCAAAACCTACCACAGACACGGCCTTCCAGAATCTGTACACTGGGTAAAACACCATATGCCTGTTTAGCTGAAGAAAAATACCCAAATGGTCTTTTCAGGAACTAAAATAGAATGATCTAAGACGTTTAGGAATGTTTAAGAAACCGTTCTAGCTTCTCTCCACCTCATTTCCCACATAGCTAATCAAGGTAATGCTTGAAATACAATTTTGCCAATAGAATGTTAGAAAAATTTCACAACTAGTTCATTCACACAGAAGGTAAAAAAACAACATCAAATTATGGCTCCCAGCCTTCTCCCTAAGAATGGAGGGGAACTGCAGTGGCTCCTGCATGAGTCCCACCTGTGCTGACGGGGTCCTTTCTCCTCTGACTGGCTTCCTTTAGCCCATTTCCCAGAGTAGACGGATGGGGGGGCTACTCTCGTTAAATAGCGGGCCCACTCTTGTTAAATGACAACTGTTTAAAATACGTTATTTTCTGCAAGGCTTTGGCTAAACCATACACCTAGTTAAGTTCCCTGAAACATAACTCCGCGTACAGGAGAAGCCTACGTGGCCCATCCCAAGAGCCAATGTGGTCTTAGTGTCCACGCGCCAAAACTGGGCTCTGGACTTTAGGTCTGTTATCATTTCATCTAACCCATTTAAAGGTAGGTACTATTGTTGGAGGAGAGGTGTTATTTTGATGCTACTTTTCAGAAAAATGAAAAAACTGAGTCCAGAAATTAGCTAACTCACACAAGGTCACACCATGGAGAAGCAGGGATTCGAACCAAGCGGTCTGCTTGGAGAGTCCCTGCTTACAGCCACTGTGTCCCCTGACAGCACAAGCCCGTCCTTCTCAGCAGCAGGGCCTCAGCACCTTTTCTGATGGGCACTCATTATTGTTCTCTGGCCTTGGAGCTTCCCAAGTGCTCCTTCTAAATCTTCACACAGCACCACTCCCTGCAGCAAAGGGGCAGGCAGCCCTCACCACAGATGAAGATTCGAGAAGTCCTCAGAGCAAAGTGGCTCACTCAAGGCCACAAAATTCAGCAGCAGCAAAGTGGGACAAAGCACCCAGTGCAGGCCAGTGCCCCTTCCAGCACACTGGCCACCCCATGTGAGCTGCCTTTACATCACGTACCCAGGCCCCACAACACAGCTTATGCAATCACATACAGTAGGAAACAGAAAAACCAATTTCCCCCACCCATCTTAAAGATGCAGAGGCCCTTCCCATCTCAGGGACAAAGTCCATTAAAACCTAACCATGACACTTGGTACCTGGTCACCCAGATGCCTACAACACCCATCTGAGTGCTCTGAGCCACAGAGGGCCTTGCTCAGACACTTCTGCAGGACAAAATCCAACAAATTTTAGAAACAAATCTTTGAAAACCTTACTCTGTCTCTGGCATCACAGAGGTGGCAACAGCTTCCTTGTGGACAGACCTGGAACATCATTACACACCTGGGCTTGAAACTTACCACCAGGGACAAACGACTAGACTGGCAGGTCAAAATCATGGGCTCTTCTTCTGAAAGCTAAATCTCCAATGTGTTCTTTTCCACCTCACCCCCTGGACTGCAGTCAGAAAGGTGCATTTCATACGGAACCAATGTCTTACAGGCTCTGTAATCTTTCTTGTCAACCTTTTGTGGAGTTGGGATATAGTATTCTAACCACTGCCAGATCAATGTTCATTTTTAAAGATTAAAGTGAATTGGGTTTTGAGTATTTCAGGCCTTGATTGGCTTTGACTAAACCATGCTCTGCTGCTTTTCAGTCTGGAAAAGAAGAGAACATTGACCTAGACCACCCTCAGATTTTTGACAAGGCGCAGGCCTAGTAGCCCTTGACCCTGGCTGTGAATTGCTGCTGCTCTGTTTCCAGCCCACCACTCTGGAGAGCTCTGAAAATGAACAGGACAACCTGTAAAGAGCCCTGATGTCCAGGTGACAGCAATCTGAAGACAATGCTAGTTTTTAGAGAAGCTAGCACTCAGGGGCATCCAACCTGAGGCCCACAGGCCACATGCTGCTCTTGTGCAGACTTTTTTTGCTTATATGTGGTGTCATTTCCTGTGTATCATGAAAAGCATGCAGGGACCTTTTCGGTTAATCACCTTTTGTTCTTTTGTGTATTTCATGTGTGGCCCAAGATAGTTCTTATTCCAATGTGTGGCAGGAAAAAAACGTTGGACACCGGTGCTAGAGGAAACACAAACAGGTCCAGAGAGCAGGGTGCAGTCCATGAGCGGCCACAGGAGCTCGGCCTTCCCTCCCAGTCTTCTCTACCTTCTCAGAGACAGTGCAAGTGAGGGGGCAGCCCAGAGTGCTCAGCCAAAGCTCTGCTGGGTTTGAGTCAAGCCCCAAGGCAAAGAAGGCCCTTCCTCTTCCTCTCTCCACGTTCCCCATCCCCAGTACCTTCACAACACCACAAGAAAAAAGGAAAGGAAATAACTTTTAATCCTCATAACAATCCATCAAAGAAGCTCGTGTCTCCATTTTCTAGATAAAATGACAACTGCTTAGAAAGGCTACGTGGTCTCGCTTGGTCCATGGTCAGCATATTAAGCAATAGTGCCAGTGCTCTAGCCTGGCCTTGACTCTGAAATCAGCCTTACACACCACAGGTTCTCAAGTGGAATCCAAAGAACCTGAGGGTCCCCCAAAAGTGATTCCATAAGTCAAAACTATGGTCATGGCCAGGTGTCATGGCTCACGCCTATGATTCTACACTTTGGAAGGCTAAGGGAAAGGATCACTTGAGCCCAAGAGATGGAGGTTACAGTGACCTATGTGATAGCAGCACTGCACTCTAGCCTAAGCAACAGAGTAAGCCCCCTATCTCAAAACAAAAACAAACAAAAAACCTCTGGTTATAATGCCAAGACATTCATGTGGATGCTTGCATGGATAGTGCAAAAACAACAGAGGTATACCTTAGCACAAATCAAGGCTGTGGAACAGAATGGTGCTTATCTCCATTGTATTCTGTACCCCCAACATTCTCTCAGCTTAAAAAAATAAAGCCAATTTCACTAAATATCCTTGATGAAGCAATAAAATAAATTTCAACCTTTACAATACCTAAGTTTAACACCCTTTACCATAACACTGCACCTCTCCTGAATAGGATGACTATCTTGGGAGAAGCACAGGGAAGCTGTCTGAACTGAGAACACCATTTTCACTTGAACGAACAACAGGCAACTATTGTTATTTAGAACTGTGTACATGGTGTACAGCATAGATTTTCTTGAAAATGAATGAAACCTGTTATTTCAAAGAAACTAACTTATAGTAGTTGCTGCCAATATAAAGTGGGAGACTAATATCTGACATAAAGAGCTTCCCAGTTTCTCAAACCTTCTCCTACGAGATCAGTGGGAATAGTAATGAATATAAGCTTTGGATAGTGTACAATGAAAAGTGTCAACATCTGAAGATCTGTATGCCAACTAACATTTTCCAAATAATTCATGTATATTACAAAATCCACTAAATCCAGTGCAAGAGAGAACTGATATATTTAATGAAACAAACTTCCAAAAGCCCACAGACATGGCTTCAGATTCCACCCCACCAGCTAATACACTTGGCAAGTTTGGTGTAGTATCGAAGGAGCACGTCCAGAATCACCTGACAACTCTATCAGACACACTCTTCTCTTTTCCAAGCACATATCTGTGATGAAAGCAGCTTTTCTTTACATATGTTCACCAAAAGAACACATCCTAACAGACTGAATGCAAACACAGATATGAGAATCCACCTATTCTTTATTAAAAGACATTTAAAAAATTGCAAAAATTGTCAAATAATGCTAGTCTTTCCACTGAATTTTTTGAATAGTTATTTTTCATTAAAATATTACTCTGATGTGATTTATTCTTATTCTTACTTATTTTTAAGTCAATTAGTAATTTTTGATTTTTCAGTTTAATTTCTAATAGGACAAATATCAATATAACCCACACATAAAAAAGATTTGGGGATCCTCAATTGTTTTTAAGAGACAGGGTTATGGGGCTGGGCTCAGTGGCTCACACCTGTAATCCTACCACTTTGGGAGGCCAAGCAGGGTGGATTACCTGAGCTCACAGCTTCGAGACCAGCCCAAGCCAGAGTAAGACCTCGTCTCTAAAAACAGCTGGGTGTTGTAGCAGGCACCTATAGTCCAAGCTACTTGGGAGGCAGAGGCAAAAGAATCACTTATGCCCAAGAGTTTGAGGTTGCTGTGAGATGTGACGCCACAGCATTCTACCAAGGGCGACAGAGTGAAACTGTCTCAAAACAAAAAAAGAGACAGGATTATGCTATGTTGGCCAGGCTGTCCTCAAACTTCTCCAATGATCCCCAGGCCTCAGTCTTAAAAAGCTGGAACTATAGACAAATGCCACAGAGCTCAGCTGGGTCTCCAGTTTTCAAAAGTGTAAAGGGGTCCTGAGACCAAAAGGTTTGAGGACCACTGTTCTATACTAAGCTGCCTCCTCCAGGAGGAAAATGATCTGATTAAATAATCCAAGTGAACACATAGGTGGCTTTGAATAGTACTCCTCTTGGGAAAATCTGTAGTTTAAAAAGAGAAAAGAGCTTTACATACACCAAGCCTTGGGTCTTAAGGACGTCTCAGGCCCTAAAGTACAACACACACATCACTATGGAGGGAACGAGGGCTCCCTGTGCTCCTCCAGTCCAGTGGCTCTGAACCTGCTTGCTCCATCTATGGGAAGAGTGTGGTCTCTGCCCCACTGCTACCTCACTGTGGACCTCACAACATCCCTGCCAAATCACCGCAGTGTGGATCAGGAAGAACCATCTGACGGGGCCTAGGAGAAAATGTGAACAGGTGAACAGGTGTGCAAGCACACAGAGAAGGGGGCACTGGTGCTTCCCAACCACTCATTTTAAGGAAGCACTGGAGAGGGTCTGAGGCAGCAGGTCCAACAGCCCTCCCATGACAGCAGAGGACTTCCTGAGATAGAAACACAGATGCTGAGAGGCACAGCTGAGACTGCTGAGTAGAAAGCTTTCAACTGGGAGGAAAACCATGTGTGGCCTGCTGCTCGTGAACTTTCAGGAAGCTCTGGGTGTCAGGTGGACACTCAGCTCTTCTCCTACTATAGCAACTCTCCTCCCACCTGCAGCAGAGGTGGACAAGGTGTCTGCCACCTGCCAGCTCTCCTTGGCTTGTGGGCTCCCACATCAGCAAGCCAGAGTGAGTGGTCAGGTGACCACCCAGACTTGACAAAACTTCACAGACCTTCAAGTTTTTCAGTATCCACATCCTACTTAAGAGGGCCCCTAACTCACATCAAAAAGTTTGTATTTCTCAGCTACCCATCGTCTTGTGTCAGACTCAGTTTGCTATCCCCTACTTGCTAGAACTTTATGAGAACACAACAGAATAAATATTGCTAATCGTTTGCTCTTTCAGTTCCATACATGCAAATTCTGACAGAAATTATGTACTTTTTTTCATGACAGGTTATAAAAGAGCTTCCCATTAACTTAATTTATTTCACTTGAACACCAGAGACACTGATGATAAAACCCTCTTAAATGAACCATCTTCTACTTTTAAAATGTATCTGCTGGTATTACATTAAAAAGAAGCTTGTTACCAGGAGACGGTGGCCTGGAGACTGGGTCACTACTCACCCACATTAACACTTTGTGATACGATGTCTGTATATTACAGATTGCAAACGTGGGATCCTGCTAAGGCCTTTGGGGATATAAAGCATTGGATCAATAAGATCAGACTTTTTAAAATAAAGAAATGCAATCTATATGGTACTTAAGCACATATACTCTTCTAGGAGAAATGGTGATTTGATTAAATACAGCATGAATGCTGCTTCTGAGAACTCAAGCAAGTCATTTTCATCTGCATCATAATGGTAACGGAGCAAATGAATAAAAGTCTAACAAGCACCATGGCACATACTTCAATTTTTTTCTTTAAATCTCAGAATTCTATCTTTAAAACATCTTGGTCTTATTTCACAGGCCTACAGCCTCAGCTCAGACCCTCCTGACTCACTTCTAGCTTCCTACCAAAAAGGAGATTTTCCAACTTGCTCCCAGTTCCTTTCCCATCCAAATTTTCCTACATAGCTCCTATAAGGCCCAGAAATGTAATCTCCCCTTTCACATCACGTTAATACCTCAGATCAAAAGCCTCCTATTAAAAAAACAAACTATTTCCCAAGTAAAAGAACTCTTCACATCCCGATCCTCCTCAGAACTGCTGCTTGTCCCAAGGAGAGACCTCCCTTCTGGTCCAACAGGTGTGCACACTGCTCAGGTTGTGCAGCAAGTCCCTACATCCTCACATCCAGAAAAATTCTCTTGTCTTCATTTTTAAAGTCTCCCCTCATCACTTTTGACCCTACCCAGCATGTTCTTTTTGATTCTCCCCCTACTGTGCTCACATCCCAATATACTACATCTTCCAGGGCTTACTCCACTAACAGAGTTCCCAAACTTCAGCATTTATCAGAACCACCTGGAATGCTTACTGAAACACAGACTCCCAGGCAGATCACTCTGCAGAGGTTCTGAGCTAGCAGGGCTGGGGTGAACCAAGAATTCACATTTCTAATGGGTCCCAGGTTCAGCTGATGCTGCTGGCCCAGGGCCCAAATGTGGAGGGCCTACGGCCACAGCTCCTGCTGGAATGAATGCCAGCTCACCTGGCTGCGTCCCTGGGTCCCTTACTCTACTGGGAGACACTGTCAACACTAGATCACCGGACCTCCTTCCTACATGTTTGCTTAGGACTTAATGGACCTAGGTGCTAATTTGCATGTTTTCATTAGTTGAAGAGTTTTTACCTCCTTTCCTTCCAACATTCAGAGCACTCCTGAATCATGCTCCTTCTAGAAATCTCCTTGGGGAAGCCAAAAGAGGGAATCCTCAATTTTGACATCTGGCTTCTTTTCTGTCTCCCTTTCCATGCCTGTCCCCTCCACGTGGTCATGACAGCGCTTCCCACCTTCTCAAGGCTGTCATTCTCAGACCCCTGCTTTTTCTGCTTTCACTAGGGCTACATTGCAAGACTGTCTCCACCAGGCTGCACTCACAGTGTCATAATAAAGTTGCTGATCCACCTTGAAACTAATCAAAGGCATACACAGATAGATGCCAACCAGAGCTCCTGCTCTGCTAGAGATAACCAGTGTTACCACAATGAGGTGGTATAATTCCAGCCTGAAGCAAAGAAGCTTGACATCTTAGTTAAACTAAGAGTAAATTTATTATTTCCTTTAGGATTACCAAAATGTTGAGATCATGATTACATTTCTGGACCTCTGCCTATTCAGGGACACACGGATGGGACTATGAGCCTAGTGAGTAAATAATTAATTTTATCTATTTATAAATAAGTTAACACTGAACTATCTCCGTATTCACTATAGGACTTTGCAGTTTGTGTAGCCTGTCTTAGATAACAAACTCCTCACAGTCTGATTAACTTACTTGGTAGAGACCAGCACGAATGCAGCATCAGTGGAAGATGACGTGCACTACTACTCACAGAAATTGGCCAAATAACAAGGTTTACCACCCTCCTTTATAAATACTTTTTAACATATAAACCTTTTTCAAAACTCCAACAACCTTGCTGTCTCCTGTAACACTCAACAATGAAATGCCCCGAAGCCCCTCTGACTGCTCTCAAGATGTGATGCGGAAGCCCCATTACGCACCAGCTCCCTAAGCCCTGGGGGCCACGTCTCCTGGGACTGAGGGCCTGAAACATGGAGAACAGTCTGCCTGGGTTCACACAGATGCAAATCCCCGCTGTTGTTTCTGAACTCACCCTGCACTTGCTCTCCAGGTATTCTTGCCCAACCTGCCACTTTCTGCTGCACCTGCTGCTTTCAACATGGCCGCCTCTGCAGCCCTTTCCCTTCGTTCCAGTCTGTGATGAGCTAGAAACCAGAACAGGGTTATCAGTGAGCCCAGAGCAAGACTAAGCAGGACAAGATTCAAGGCTGGGGCCTTCATGTTGTTTCATGGAAGCAACTATAATGAGTGAAAAGAATATCACTTTTGGCTGCTCTAAAACTTTTACTTTGACTCTGCTTCTCAGTCATCTTGTGGAGAGCTGAAGCTAAATTCCGTTGAGTGAGGTGTACTGAACGTGCTTGGCTAAGTTCTCTTGATTGTGATGTTAGAAAATATAAAGAATAAATTGTATCATAAAAAGTAAAACATAGGGTTCTTCTTAAGGTGGCTAAATATTATAATAAGCTTTTAAAAATCATTAAAACCATAATAAAACTGAAATTTTGTTGGTTTTTTTAAACCAGAATCTCATTCAGTGAAAAAGATTAAAGACATCTTTTAAGTATGAATGTGAGTTGTTCTTATCTGAGAGTAATACGCCTGGTTCATGGAAACCATTTATAAAAAGGTTTCACTTATCAGAGACTTCTGATGCAAACTCTCAAACAAAGAAGAATGTTGCTGTTAAAAAGCCCAAACTCCAAAATGTAGCTTCCACTATCAGCGCTTGATGGATAAATGCCGGCTTCCTTATCTAAGGTCTCTATGCACTTACATTCTAGTGCTGATCCACAGAAAGATGTGCCCAAGCTTAGCTGGTCTCAGGCCACCAAACGCTGCATTAAACTGAGTCAGCAAAATCTTAAAAGGACTAATCATCAATTGCAATACCACCTAATTACATTAATTGACCAATGTTTCTATCTAAGAAGAGTTGCTGATATTCATTCTCTGTCATCAGGATTTTACTGGACAAACTTTATGCTTTAAATGTGATTGAAAGGAGTGCTGAAAAGAGCTATCTGTCAGGAATAAATATGGTTCTTTAATTCTTAGAATTCTAATTTAAAGTACAGATTCAGACACTGGTAGATTTGTGTTTGTTTGTCTTTAATCCATTTTCAATTCCCAGGGTACACTTAGTAAAGTGTATCTGTACCTAAATATTGGTATCTTTAACGACTCTTTCCAGTAGCCCTCCCCACAGATATTTTGCATTTCTAATTTGCTTGGTACATAGGCAACCAATGTGCATAATTGAACTGCAAATGGAAGCGTGCTCGCTACTTTAGTGAAATTAGAATTCAGTGAAGGTTATAAAAATATTAAAGTTAATATCATATTACAGGAAGCGTAAGTATTTCTGATGGGCCCGTAATTTTACCACTTCACCTGCTGTATCCGCTGGCAAACACGGTTTGGAATATTAATGGAAAATTCCCTCATTATTAAACTGCAGTATTAAAACAAATGCATATCCACTAACAGCTTACCACAAAGATACTTTCAGAAATTATCTACCTTAAAAATATTTTCCCACCTTACAGTTCAGAAGATAGATTTAATTTTGCAAAGCTAGAACAAATAGGGAGATCCCCCACTGCCTCAAACAATCCATTAATTCAAAAGTTCTATTTTCCTTCCATTTCAAATCTCGGGGAGGGGAGGAATCCAATCTCCTCTTCTTCAATCTCCATTTAAGTGTGCCTATTTTGCTGAGGTCCAGATTTGAATAATTCAAAACCATCTCTAGTAAGATAGTATGTTTCAAGGGGCAAGGGGCCAAAACCATGACATTCTGGGCCAATTATCACCAACAGAAAGCTCCCCATACCTCTTTACCTACCACGTTGGTGCATCCAGTAGGCACAGATCCCAGAAGGGGGCTACAGTGAGATGAGTACCAATGTAAAGGACAAAGAAAAGGCCTCAAGTCATAGGTCCAAGGGACCAGGTTCCACAGCAACTTGGTGCAAATTCACACATGATAATCTACTGAGACAAGTAGTTTGGGTTATGCCTACGTCCAGCTGTTACTTTACCACCTGGGTTTAGTAAAGGACCCAACTAAATGAATTGCCATGTTCTGAAGAAACATCAGAGCCTGAACTTTTGAAGCATAATGTAAGGTCCCTTGACTATCAGGTTGATCTGAAAGGTGAGAAGAGCATCAAAGGGTATTTCTGAAAGGTATCTGTCTCTTCCTGTCACAACCCAGATCTTCAAGATCTCGGCCCACTGGCCAGGCCAGGGCCAGCTCCATGGGTGGACATCATCATTTCCATCACTCACCCTGTTCCCACCTCTCTTTCCTTCTTGCTTCTCTCCCTTGCTCTAAAGAATGATTTGTAACCTTCCCTGACAGCTTGCACATCCCTGGAGTTTTCAGAAACGGGAGAAGCCCATGAAGCGTGTCCTTTTCATGTGTGACGCAACACTCTGGATGGGCAAGCAGGGCGATGCTGGCAGTGTTTTAAGTTGATTTGATGGCCACCTTTTTATAGAATTTTATATAAATTTTATTTGAAAATTTACTAGCAACTTTTCACTAAGAAATGCACATTATAGAAAGAAGAGAAACATGAATCTCTTCTCAAAATTAGGAAGGGCTCATAAATTAATAGAAGGAATTAATTAATTTCTAAAAAGGCAATTCAAGTATTATATATCTACCTTCAAATACTGTTTTTTTCAAAGCTGGTGCAAGAATAATGCCACTTGTCCCACAATTTCAGTTACATGGTGTTTGTAAATATTCTACCAGGCAGATACTATTCTCCTCATTTTACAAACAAGAAAACTAGAAGCTATAGAGGTTAGAAGATCAGCCAGCTGGTTAAATTGCAGAGCTGGGCTTCCTGCTCAGGTTCCCTAAGCTCAAATCCACTGACCTCTGAACAGAGTGAGCAAAACAGAGCCTGGCCATGCAGGCTCCTGGAGAGAAGGGAAGGCAGGTCTTTGGATACTCTGCACTTCCCATCCCCTGGTATCCTCCTCCTTTTCCCGGGTTATCTTCTCTCCCAAAGGAACCTGGAAAGTCTACTGACCCACCAAGACATCATCATGTAGCTTCAATTTAAAAGGACCCCTGGAAAAAGGCAGTTCTTTTTATCCAGGTATATATATCCAGGTACATATGTCTAATCAATGACGCAGTGGCACCTTAGCACACACCACTGCAGCAAATGGTGCTGGCCTCTGTGTCGACTTGTGAGGCTGTCCTGGGAATGCAACTACATCTGGCTTTACCCAGATTCCTCTCAAGCCATATAAAATACAATAAATACCAAATAAAAACAAAGAAGCCCTGTCTCATGTGCAAATATAATGTTGTTTCATCTAGGAGAAAAGCCTGCAGACATGTGGACATTTTATTATTCAATAGCTTTTCCCCAAAATATACTAAATTTTGAGAAAGAAAAACTTAATATTTTATATTTGCTTGTGATGGGGTCCTCCACTGAATCTGTGAAGCAAGTTAGAACCGCAGCAAGAGCACTGAATCCCAAATACCAGCCCTGCCACCGACCACTCACAGGACCTGAGTGATTACACCCACTCTGTGTACCTAACTCATCTACAAAAGGAAGGCCACAACCACAAAACCTTGGTATTCCTTAAATAATCATAAATAAACGTGCAGTTATTACTTAAAAAAAAATTCCTACAATGGAATTTTAGCAGACCAGGTCTTCTAAAAGAGAGAGACACACAGATACACACATATTTCTACTTTTTTTTTTTTTTTTGCAGTTTTTGGCCAAGTCTGGGTTTGAACCTGCCACTTCCGGCATATGGGGCCAGCGCCCTACTCCTTTGAGCCACAGGCGCCGCCCAACATATTTATACTTAAATTGGGAAGCACACCTACCTTATACAACTACCTACTGAGATTACTTTATTCAGAAAATCATGTTGCTTCTCCTGTATTTACTGTGAAATTGGTAATTTTCATCTACTGACTACCTTGCTGAAATTTGATACAGATAAGGAAATTGAGGGGGGAGTGGATAAAAGAGAAGAATAAAAGATTTCAGTTCTCCTTAATATCAACAGAAAAGCCTAAAGCATATGGATCCAGGGAGTACAGAAATGCCAGTACCCCAGGTCCCTTCCTTTCTCCAGCATGCTGCAGTTCAAAGAGTATGGGCTACAGAGCCAGACAAAATGATCCACATCTTAATTCTGTCACTTGCTAGCTTCATGACCCTGTGACCACTAGTCTCCTAAGTAAAATGGAGCTAATAATGCATCCCTCACGGGGCAGATAACAGAAATGACAGGGGACAGTCTATGTACAGGCCCAGCACTCAGGAGCCCCTCAAGTGATGCTGGTTTCCACCTTCCTGACTCCTCCTGGGTAATGACCTGATTCAAGAGTCCAGATCAGGTCTTGCAGCCTCCGAGAGAAGCTCAGGGGGAGAGCTGGTGCGGGTGCACTATAACGAGAGAGACCACTGAGTGCAGGGAATAAGAGTTTGCAGAAATGATCAGATAATGAAACACCTTATATCCTTCCAAAAAGGTGAATCATTTTCTTTTAGGTGTCAAATGAATAGCCATATATATCACAATCAAAATCTATCATGGAAAAAGCCAGAGAGGTACTCATTTCAAATGCCTAGCAGCTCCTCCTGATACCCAGCCTCTGTGACACTGGGCCCCTGGCATTTAAAGGGTAAACACACGCTCCCGCATGGCTCCCTCTCGGCTCCAGAAGTTCTAATGAGCTAAAAGTTTATTCCATTTCTAAAATACATTTAAACTCCAACCCATTACTTACATCTCCTTAATTCTGAAATCCAATTCTCAATTTGGGCACTTTACCAGCATCTTTTCAAAAGTTGGACTTTGGAAAATATATGCACTCTCAGACAGAAGTGGGGAAAAGCCATCAGCCATGCACCACAAACTGACACCCTGGAATATATTCCAATTTCCTCAGCCCTCATCTCCCTCAGCATTTCACAATCAGTAAAGTGCAATGACCAATCATTGGAAATGACATGAGCTTAATGTCAGAAATCATTTAGTTTAAATAAGAAAATAACTCCATTTAGTTTTCTCCCACAAAGTAAAATTAAGTTTGTTTAGCCCTCCTTTATTTATTGCCACAGGGCAGATTTAATTTCAAGGGAGTGAAAACCAAACTATTCTGAAGTAAAGTCTCAAGTTTCCCTTTAATTCTGTTCTACTGAGGCACAAAGGCTATAAGTATTAAAACAAAGAGGCATTACTTATGAGGGGGGATGTGAGTGTGACCCACTGAGCTTTTTAACAAGGGGGTGGAGGATGGGGGAGGTGGAGAGAAATCTATCTTCTCATTTTGCTATGCTACAAATACAGACTTTGAGAAAACCCACTGGCTCTAGGGCCTTTTACGCCCGCCATCTCGGGCTTCAGTCTTAGGACTTACCAGACACATTAATGGAGGCCCCTGCATCGATGGTCCCACTGTTGGGCCGCACACAGTACCTGCGTGGTGCTGTCGTCTTCACCTTAAAACACACGTTTCGGTCTGTCGGGTTCCCAAGTTTCAGGTTGGTGGTGACAACATCAGTGAAGGGACCTGAGGAATGAGACAGACACTGACTGGGGATCTAGCCAGCAAGCGTGAAAGACGGACTTGCTAGGGAAAGGGAGGACGGTAACTGTAGTCAAAGAAAGAGTGAGATGCAGAATTACCTCACTGACATGTCCGTGGATGGGAGAGATGAGCTGGGGTAAACCTATCAGTGGTGACAGCTGATGTTCACCACGTCCTCACTGTCTCACCAGGTACTAGTAAGTGTCCCAACATATGGCATCTCACTGAAACCTCACCATTTTATGATTATCACTGTTTTATAGATGAGAAAACTAAGGCTTGTCAAGACAAGTTACTTGTCCAAGTTTTCATGCTAGTTAGTGGTAGTGAGGATCTGTAGCCAGATGGCTTGATCCAACACCAAGTAATGATTTCCACGATAACAAGATGACATCTAACAGAGCATAAGGACTAAACCTGGCCCCAAATGATTATCGAGGGCAGAGGGTGCTGAGAAAAGCGGATGCAGGGAAGACTTTGAGGTGTTAATGGTCTATAAACACAGAATCCCCAGTAATACAGCCGGAAAAGTTAACATCATCTCAGGCTACAGCAAGAAGTTCAGATCCCTGCTGGGCAGCCCACACCTGAAACAGCACATTCATTTTTAACTGCCTGGGCTACTGGGAAGATTGACACAAAGCTCAGTGCCCTGAAGATATTTTTTATTACTATTATTTATTCATTTCCCACTTTATTAGATTTTTTAATTAAAAAAGTAAAACATGCTTCTTAAAATGAACCAAACAATAAAAGATGTATAAAGAGGAAGTTAATAAGCTTTCCTTTGTCCCCTGAGGTAACTAATATTAACAATATGGGAAATCTTTCCACATCATCGAGGCTTACACAAACAATACACATAGGTGTGGGGGTGAGAGTTAACAAAAATGAGATACTATTCACATTACTCTAAAACATGTTTTTCGTTTACAAATCTACTATAGACAAGTGATCACTAACTAGGTTCATGACTCAGTCAAGTGGGAGAGGTTGAACACAAGACCTCTTTGGTCCTTTCCAAATTGACGTACTTTCAACAGGTAAGCAACATCTTTGTATTTCCTCTGTGCAAGTTCTTACTCCTATCTTTACTTCTACAAGGAGGCAATAGGGTGGACAGGGGTGCGAGCTTGTATGTTCACAAATAGTACATAATGCTGATTCCTCTGTATCTTAAGAAAATCCAACAAAGACATTCAAATCTGTGCTCTGAAAAGTTTTTAATGAGACTCCAAGCTAAGGTCAAGGATTAGACCTCACCCCTGCATGGACCCCCAGCACTGGCCTCACGTAGCCTCACAGTCTCGATGTGGGTATTCACGAAGGAAACCACCTGTAGACTCTCTCCAGCCAAATGAACATCTCACGCTGCTTCTTCTCCTCTTGAGGGACTGAGGGTATGGAAAATCAATTTGATATGGGCTTAACTTAAATACTAATTAAGAACTCAATAATGGTGGAAAGGAAGAAAGGAAATGGGACTCAGTTCCAAAATCAAATTAAAGCCAGTTCTGCTATAAAGCTTATTTTGAAAACACAAATTTGTTCCAATGTGACTGATGTGCATATCAGAGAGACAATATGAACACAAAATGATTTTCACATTTGCTTATGCATGATATTTGTCTGCAAGAAAACACTAGGTAAACACAGAAAACTGTATCCAGCTGAATTCAGCCGCACAGAAATACAAAAAAAATGCACGTCCCACACACCTCAACCACCTACAGAATGCCCCATCCACCTTGCATGCAATGCGACACAGCTGCCACAGCTGCCATTACAACTTTACAGCCAGCTTCAGGCAATCCTCCCTCCACATCACAGCAGCTCACGAAACACAACTCTTTTGACATCTATATCCACAAGCAAAAACTTAAGGACTTTACGTGTCAAGTCTGCTGCAGTATTTCCTGCTTGTTTATTTGTGGAGACGTCCCTGACACGGTCAGTCATGAACAACCAATGAAGTCTCCATAGAAGGCCACAGAAAGCAGGACTCGGGGCAGCTTCTGGGGAACTGAACACAGGAGGCTTGCAGGAAGTTGGACAAGAACTCATCCACAAGCTGGAAGGGTAACACCTGCCAACTCCCTGGGGACAGAAGCTCCTTCACTTGAGACCCTCCCAGACCTTGCCCTACGTATCTCTTCACCCGGGAGTTTATTTGTACCCTTTAAAATATCCTTTGTAATAAAGCAATAAATGTAAGTCATTTCCTGAGTTCTGTGAGTTACTCTAGCAAATTAATTGAACACAAAGAGGGGGTCATGGGAACCACAACTTAAACTTTTGGAGGCTGGGACTTGTGACTCGTGGGAGGAGGGGGCAGTCTTGTGGACTGAGCCCTCAATCTGTGGGATCTGACACCACCTCTGGGGAGACAGTGTTGGAACTGAACTACAGGACATCCCTGGTGTCTACTGCTCCGTATGTGGGGGAAAAAGCCCACATTTGGTCACAGAAGTATTCTGTGTTGAGTGCTGTGACATGAATGTCGGGGAAAAGCACAGTTTGAGAGCTGTTTTCCAACAGTTCCCCTTTCCATGAAGGCCTGCCTCTAGCCCTCTGGCAGGCAGGCTACAATCAGAGGAGACATTCTGAAGGTCTGGAGGTACAGCTGCCCCTGACGTGAGGAAAGGCAGTCTTGGTACTGATCTCACCTGCAGACTCGATCACAAACAGCCCCTCTCTGCACTCCACTGTCAGCTCCCTACTGAAAGCAAAAAGCTCACATAGGAGGGCAGGTACTTGTGGCCCAAGAGGATTTTCAGCTAGTGAGGGACAGCCAGATGCTGATGATGCTTCATCCTTGCATCAAGTTCTTGGCATCAAGGGAGAAACAGTACACTTGGTGCTGAGGCAGTGTTTGGGGGATTACGGAGGCAGCAGCTCTCCCTGACTACCCTTTATCAACACATGCAGTCTGCCTCTTAATAAAGATGGAGAAAGGCTGATCTCCTGTTAAGTCTCTTTGCTTGCTTAAAGTAGGATCACAGCAACGGCAGGGGAAAAAGGATCATAGCCAAACACAACTATGACTTTCTAAGGTCAAAGCAAAGCAACGAAACCCACATGTGCATGCACATACCTACAGTGCACAAACCCACACGGACACAAGCAAACCACGCACAGACATTCCCTGGTCCTCACATACAAACTATCATTCAGAAGAGCCCCACAGAAATGTAACAGCCCCGCAATGCTGAGAGAAGAGAGAAAAAAGTGGACTCAGCGCCCACACCTCAGTGGTTAGGGTGCCAGCCCCATATACCAGGGCTGGCAGGTTCGAGCCCGGCCCGGGGCCAGCTAAACAACAATGACAACTACAACAACAAAGAAATAGCCAAGTGTTGTGGCGGGTGCCTGTAGTCCCAGCTACTTGGGAGGATGAGGCAAGAGAATCTCTTGGGCCCAACAGTTTGAGGTTGCTGTGAGCTGTGATGTCATAGCACTCTACCAAGGGCAACATGATAAGACTCTGCCTCAAAAGTCACTTAATAAAAAAAACAGAAAAAAAAAAAAGGGAGAAAAGAGTGGACAAATGTGTGTCTACATAAAGAGACAACTGAAAAGGGATGAACTTTCAAACACATAAAGCCTAGGGAAAAAAGGTACTCAATGACAGTATGAATCTGATTAAAAAGCTATCAGGCCTCAGAGCTTTCTAAACATAAGCTTAAAGTTACTGGTTTCAACAAGATTCTGCCTCAAGAACATGAAAATATCTTTAGACCAGAATGCCAAGGATTCATAATGGCACCCCCAAAGCATCAAAAATATGTAGTTTTTTTTCTAAGATGAGTTAAAGTATAGAAGAGCAGAAATAGGGACAATGGGAAGATTTCACTGTGGTGAAATTGAGAATACTTACTAATTTCCAATTAAGTATCTATATACAACATTGTCCTTTCTTCCCTCCTCATGAAGGCGTCAGGGTGGGGATCCCAAATTTAAGTATTTGTTTATTCCTTACAGGGATCTTTTCTCCAAAGTACTCAATAAAACTAAATATAAACACTAAGATGTTTTTGGAGCCGGGTGCAGTGGCTCACGCCTGTAATCCCAGCACTGTGGGAGGCTGAGGCAGGAGGATTGCTTGAGCTCAGGAGTTCGAGGCTTGTCTGAGCGAGAGTGAGACCCCAACTCGTGAAAAAAATGGAAAAACCCAGCTGGGCACAGCGGCGAGCGCCAGCAATCCCAGCGGCCCCGGAGGCTGAGGCAGCAGGGTGCCCACAGCCAGAGTTTTAGGTTGCAGTGTGCTATGACGCCACTGCCCTCTGCTCAGGGCACAGGGTAGAACTCTGCCTCGACAAAAAAAAAAGGGGGAAAAAAAAAAAGATGTTTTTGGAAATTTCCCAGGTTAATCTATTACGTAGCAATCTAAATGTTTCAACTTACACGAATCACATAAAAAGTACTAAATTATTCAAAGACAAACAATACCTGTAATAATAAACAGGATAAAATAAGCATCCTAGATTTTTCCCTCAAAGATCCTGGATCTCTACATGCTAAGGACTTAAGAGTTTTTTCAGCTTTTGTTTGTAAAAGCCTGAAGAAAACTATACCAAAAACACATTGCAAGAGAACACTGTTGGTAAAACAGCAAAATCCCATGATAAGTCAGGACATTGAGCAAAAACAGGTCAAACCTCCTCTCATCACTCTGGTCAATTTACCCTAAGAATTTTATTGAAAATAAATTCTATTCGATTAGAGTAATTATGAGAAATAAAGCATGTTAGTGTTCTCCTTCCCCCCTGTATTAATGAATTAGAATACACAAAAACCTCAATAAAAATGATGTAAAGGCTTATGAGCATCATTCAGATTTTTACTAGTCACTTCCATTTCATAAAACTGCCATTTCCATTAAAGCTTTATGTAAAAAATGGAACTTTACTATGCCAACATGCATATTTATCACCAATGAATTTAAATATTGCTTATAAAGTGCAGAGTCAATTTTACAAATGAAATCTTCAAAAAGTTAGAATTTTTTAGCCGGGCACGGCGGCTCACACCTGTAACCCTAGCACTCTGGGAGGCCTACACGGGTGGATTGCCTGAGCTCACAGTTCAAGGCCAGCCTGAGCCACAGGGAGACCTCATCCTTAAAAATAGCTGGGCATTGGTGGTTCCTATAGCTCAAGCGGCTAAGTTGCCAGCCACATACACCAGAGCTGGCGGGTTTGAATCTAACCTGGGCCTGCCAAACGACAATGACAACTACAGCCAAAAAATAGCCAGGCACTGTGGCAAGCGCTTATAGACCCAGCTACTTGGGAGGCTGAGGCAAGAGAATCACATAATCCCAAGAGTGTGAGGTCGCTGTGAGCTATGACCCGGCGGCATTCTCCCCCGGGCGATCGCTTGAGGCTCTGTCTCAAAAAAAAAAAAAAAAAAAAAACAAGCCAGGTGGTGTGGTGGCTGCCTGTGGTCCCAGCTACTTGAGAGGCTGAGGCAAGAGAATCACTTAAGCCCAAGAGTTTGAGGTTGCTGTGATGCCATGGTACTCTACCGAGGGCAACAAAGTGAGACTCTGTCTCAAAAAAAGTTAAAATTTTTTTCTTTCAAGAGATGAAAACAATGATTTGTGTCTCTAGAACCACAGTGTATACTTTTAATCATTTTTCTTTCTTTTCTTCTATTTCTTGAGATAATATCTATATAAAATTAGAAAGTAAGCACCTAAAATGTGAAATGGAAGTTTAAAAAATAAAGTAAAATGAATTTGGGAGTACTCTTTAAAATTTTTAATTTTTATGTTCTTTATGTCCTATATTATTCGTATATCCATCTGTGAAATTTTTTGAGTTTGATAAAGATACTCATGAAATAGCACTGACTACCTAAACCTACCTTTCTTGGCACGCTCTGGAAGGGATCTACATAAAGTCACGCACAGCATCATCTACTTCCTCTACTGCCTCCAAGGTCCCAAGGCCACTGGTTAGATTTTTCTCTTCTTTTCTTTTCTGTTTTTCTTTCTTTCTTTTCTTTTTGAGACAGAGTTTGACTCTGTTGCCCAGGTAGAGTGCCGTGGCATCAGCCCAGCTCATAGCAACCTCACACTCCTGGGCTCAAGGGCTCCTCCTGGGTTGGCCTCCCAGAGTGCTGGGATGTGAGCCACCACATCTGGTCAAGATTTTTCTTATTTTAAAATGTGTTTTTTTTTTACAACAATAAAAAGACCCAGAACAGACATGTTTTTAAAAGTAATACAATACCAGCAGAAATCTGTGCACAATTAAAAGTGAAAAGAGTAACCACTGCTTTTTAGTCTTAGTTACAATTCAACAACTTCTCAGCAGAGATGAAGTTCCAGGTGTTGAAAATTTCATCAAAAATGGCTGGATAAACTTATCAATCAGGAAACCTAAGTGTTTTGTGGAAAAATATTCCATTAAATCTTCACACATTCTCCGATCTATTCACAATCTAAATACTTCTTTTCTAATCATTTCTCCAGAGACCCATAAAAGAGCTTACAACAAAACTCTTTTCTTTAAGAAATGTAAATACCATCTTTACAAAAGCATAATTTAAGAGTTATTTCCCATCAATATAAAAGGTAATGGTGAAAACTTCTCTTGAACTCTAAACTCAACCTTGGCCTTACTTTTCTATATAACCTCAAGAATACTTACTTATTTCCAATTCAGTATCTACATACGTTTTCCTTTCCTCCTTCCTCATGAAGGTGGGAATGTGGGGATCCCAAATTTAAATTCAACTCTACCAGAAAAAGAGAAAAAAGATTAAAATGTACGTATAACACCAAACTACAAAACTCCTAGAAGATAACAGAAGAAAATCTGGATGGCCTTGTGTTTAGAGATCACTTTTTAGAAACAACACCAAAGCACAAAGCATGAAAGAAACAGCTGATAAGCTGGAGTTCATTAAAAATAAAATCTAGGGCGGCGCCTGTGGCTCAGTGGGTAGGGTGCCGGCCCCATATACTGAGGGTGGTGGGTTCAAATTCAGTCCTAGCCAAACTGCAACAAAAAATAGCCAGGCATTGTGTTGGGTGCCTGTGGTCCCAGCTACTCAGGAGGCTGAGGCAAGAGGATCGCCTAAGCCCAAGAACTGGAGGTTGCTGTGAGCTGTGATACCATAGCACTCTGTCCAGGGCGACAAAGTGAGACTCTGTCTCTAAAAAAATAAAAAATAAAAGAAGTGAAAAAAAAATCTACTCTGCAAAAAACACTGTCAAAAAAACCCAAAAGGATAAGTGAGCCACAGACTTGAAGAAAATGTTTGCAAAAAAGTATCTGATAAAGAACCATCAACCAAAACACACAAAGAACTCTTTAAACTCAACAACAGGAAAATGAACAACCTGATTTAAAAATGGCCAATGGTCTAAACCAAACACCTCATCAAGATGTAGACAGCAAATAAGCATATGAAACAATGTTCAACATCATGTGCCATTAGGGAGTTGCACAGGGAAAAAGCAGAGAGACATCGGACCACTACTCTCCTATTTGAATAGTCAAAATCTACATTACTCCCAATACCCAATACTGGTGAGGATGTGGAGCAACAGGAACTCACATTCACTGCTGATAAAATGCAAAATGATACAGCCCCTTGGAAAGACAGTTTGGCAGTTTCTTACAAAACCATACTTATTCTTACCATGCAATCTAACCATCACGTTCTTTAGTATTTACCCAGACAAGCTGAAGACATAAGTCCACAAACCCTGCACTCAGACAGCAGCTTTAGTCTTAACTGCCAAAACTTGGAAGCAACCAAGATGTCCTTCGGTACATGGGTGGATGAATAACCTGTGATGCACTCAGACACTGGAACAGTGTTCAGTGCTAAAAAGGACTTACTTACCACGCCATGAGAAGATATGGAGGAACCTGAAATGCATAGTATGCAAGCCAAGGGAAAAACACTACATATTGTCTGATTCCAACTGTATGACACTCTGGATGAGGCAAAACTATGGAGACAATGACAGTGGGTAAGCAAAAAAAGGATAGGTAGAGTCCAGGGGACATTTAGGGAAGAGAAACTTCTCTGTCTGTCACTGTAATAGTGGATATATGCCATCACACGTTTGTCAAAACCCACAGAATGTACAACACCAAGAGTGAACCTTAACGTAGACCATGAAGTTTGGATGATAGTGATGTGTCCATGCAGGGTCACCAGTTGTCACCAATCGACCACTGGGTTGGGAGACACCCAAGTGCAGACGGCTATGCACGTGTGGAGCAGGAGGTATGTGGAAACTCTGCACATACTTCCTGCTCAGTCTTGCTGTGATCCTAAAATTGCTCTGAAATATAAAGCCTATTTTTTAAAAAAAAGAAAGGGCAAAAAAAGTATTTAGCCTTTTATATTAATTCACTTTTGGTAGCAACCCTCAACGTTTATAATATTAAATATTATTGAGATTTTTAAAACATACATGCACGTGCATATTATGAATAAAGGTGCTGTCTACTGCAGAGATTGCTTCTCTTCCTTTTCTAGAGTTCATTAAAGTCTGATGTCACAAACACATACCTTCCTTTGAAATTCATCTCCTGATGCAGCTACAGTGCTTTAAAACTCAAACTGTATGTGTTACCAAATAAGTTATATACCAATTTGATACATAATCTATCAAGTCTCAGCTTTCCAGATATACACTTAAAGTGAATAGCTTCACAAGTTTTTTTTCACTCCCATAAAAACAGTTGTATTATTTTACACTCTTGCAAACACAATTTAGATTCAATATCTCTCTTTTTCACAGTCCCTCCAAAAAACAAGTTACTGTATTTCATTTCAACTCTAAAAAGATTACCTTCTGGAAAGGTAATAATCTGTCTCCAGAAGCCTAAGACTTTTGATGGATTTTGTTAAGACAATAAAATTGTGCTTGAGGTTTCAATAAAATCCACTTTGTAAGTGGGGAAAGTATATTAAAATGGAGGGATGTGGACACTCTAAAATCGGCTGGATATCTTATAGATACCTTTAAATTTTACCCTTTGACAGTCTGTTTTCATGAAAAGGTATCCTACTGCTTTCTGCCTTCCTTACCCATCTGCAATGCACCAATCCCCACATGATTTCTTTTCTTGTTTTGTAACTCTTCCCCTTCTAAAGGAGAAATTCCACGAACACAGACGTTTTTTGTCTCCCCTGTTCACTACCTACAATACTTCAGGCATAGAACAGATGCTGGTACACTTGCTGAGTGAAGGCATGGCAGTGCCCACGTCCACCTGCTTTATACAACAGTCATATCCTCCCTACATTCATCCTCCTGCACATACATCCGGGCTCCAGATGAATGAATACTCAGACAACTGCTGCTCCCTCTTCAGTATTATCACCCTTTTTATTTTCTCCATAGTAAACATTTTGTTTGTTTGTTCTGTTCCAAAAATGGGGGGTCCCATGCCTATCCTATCCATCACCATGCCTAAGCCCAAGAGGTGGAGGCTGATGTGAGCTGTGACGCCACGGCATGCTACCCAGGGGGATAAAGTGAGACTCTGTCTCTAAAAAAAAAAAAGAAGAAGGAGGGAGTATAAATGGACAGACAAGGAATACAGATAAATCTTTAAATTATTACTGAAATTTCTACTTGTTTATTAAAGAAAGACTTAAAACAAGTGTAACAAATTATTAATTTTTGGTTACTCTGTATTTGGGCATTTATTATATTATTTGCACTTTTCTGTAGTTCAATTTTTTCCACATAAAGAAAGCTACCTGTAGTTTAATCCAAACAACGTTCTTTTGAAAGAATTTCCTTCTTGCACAGACATGTAGTTGTTAAAAACCAATATACCTACATTGATAGTCACCCTTGTATAATTTATAAAAAATCAAGGTTATCACTTAAAACATGTCTCAAGTTGCAGCGATCTCATTAATTTAAGACAAAGATGCACACTTACAATTTTGACAACAGCTATTATGTAAAGTTGAAAGACTAGAAACCTTTACCCATCTAAAGATAAATACTGTGACTACTTTTCTGTAATGTGCTATATTTTTTCTAAATAGAAAAATGGCTGAAAGTATTATGTACATTCTATCTACATCCAGCACTAAGACAGATCATAGCACACAGTCGAAGATTACTCATGAATGAATTTTACATATCAGTTCTAGAAGGATCTTAGGCAATTTAATAAACTGTATTTTTTCAATATACGATCTTTATCCCATTGACTAACAAAGATCTAGTAATTTTTCTCTATATAAAGCACGAAAATTTGTGATTACAGTGATCACAAAAATAAACACAAAGATAAGCTATATTCTACTCCAAATACAATTCTACCCAAATGGGAAGGTGGCAAAACATGACTCATTTTTACATAAAGCAGGATGACTCAAAACAGAGAATGCGCAGTATGCCCAAGTTACAGGGAATGAGTGATAAAACAGCAAGGGGTCCCAATTTCTCTTGGTTGAGACTGTCCTTTTAACTTGACTGAGTTATAAATTTACAGTTCAAGTCAGGTGCATAAAGTCAGTATCAACAGAAGTAAAAACTTCCCAAAGTGTTCCATCTTTAGTGGAGATGACAGCACATGAATGAAAAGGCTGTGCACCAAAATCAACACACCCCAGTTCACACTAGACACAGAAAAGTACAACACAGCACCCTCAGCATCTGTACTTCGAAGCCAGAACTAGTGACACTAGGACTGAAACTCTACAACAGCGTTTTTCAACCTTTTTTCTCTCACAGCACACTTCAATCTGTGAACAATGAGAAAGAGCAGGATGTGGTTTATCAGTAAGTATGTCATCTAGTCTGGCTCCCTTTTCAATAGAGACCCTAAGTGGCTAAACCAGTGAAAAGAGATTATCAACCAGGTCAGCAACTTCTCAAACAAATTCTACAAGAGACCAGGGGAAAACACTGTGAGACTCGGATGAAAAATATCTTCTATTTCCCCCCTTTGTCTGTCTTTGGAAATTATGTTCATTCTTGAAAGTTTTGCTCAAATGCCTTCTCTTTTGTAAGAGCTTAATCTCTCCAGTCAGAAGAAATGACTTTTACTATCCTGTGTTCTGACAGTAAACTGATGATGCCAAAGTTGTATCTGAAGCCTGGGCCTCTCCCCTGAGCTCCAAATCAGCTGCCCACTGAACACCTTCCTTTGCAAGTCTGAGTGTCTCCATATAGCGCTCCCAAGTCCCACCCTTCTCCCTCAAACTCACTGCTCCTCATCTCAGGAAATGTAACCCCCATTTACCCAATAACTGGGGCCAAAAATCATTTGCCTTGGTTTCATTTCTTCCTCTACATTTAACCCAACAGCAAGTCCTATTGGTTCTAACTTCAAAACAGATCCAGAATCTAAGCACTTCTCCTCACATTCTACTGCCACCACCCGGGTCCCCAATACCCTCTCTCATATTATCACCGTAGCCTGACAGCTTCCACACAAACCTCCAGACCCTCAGGCCCACCACACCCTACTCTCCTCACACCACCAATGGTCGGTTAGAAGTAGACTCGTGCTCAAAATCCTGCATGGCTTCCCTTTTCACAAGTGCTTCCTAAGCCCCTCAAGGCCTGCCTCCTAGCAGGCTCCCACCTTCGGTTTGAGCCCATCTCTTAGCCACAGCTCCATCACTTCAGCACAAGCTCAGTGACCCTGCCGGCACACACCGAGCTCGCTGCTACCTGGCACTTGCCACTCCATGGTCTGAAATGCCCTTCCCCAACTACGTGCACGGCTCACACGGGCTTTTGGTAAAGGTCTCAGCTCAACCACCACCTTCTCAGGGAAGCGGCATTCCCTCATCAACTGATCTAAAACAGAATCCACTCCCAAATCCCTTCATCCTACATTGTTTCATTTTGTTTGTTTTTTTTTTCATTTAGCACCTACCACTACCTGACACTACATCAGACATATTCTGTCTTTATTTACCACATATCTTTCCCACTAGGAAATGAGGTCCATAAAGGCAAAGGTTTCTCACTTTCTTCATCTCAGCCTCACAAGTATCTAGAACAATGCTTGATGCATGGAAGTCTCAGTCAGTAACAGGAGCAGAACAGTCCAGGTTCTGTGCGAGGATTGCAAACGAGAGAGAACCAGAGGAAATGCACTAATAGAACCAGGCCAGGGCCCAGCCAGAACTAGTGACACTGGGACTGAGTCTCTACAACAGCGTTTTTCAACCTTTTTTCTCTCACAGCACACTTGAACCTGTAGTTAAAGTTCTGCAGCGCACTTAAATTATGTCGATTAAAAAAAAAAAAGAGTAATGAATATACTTACTATGCTTTAAACTTCTCTTGAAAATAATTTGATTAATAATCTTTAAAAATTTTGGCAGCACACCTAAGATCCTCTCACGGCACACCGGTTGAAAATCACTGCTCTGTAATGCTGTATCTTTTCTTCTTCTTTTTTTTTTTTTTTTTGAGACAGAATTTCAAGCTGTCTCCCTGGGTAGAGTGCCATGGCATCATCATAGCTCATAGCGACCTCCAACTCAGGCTCAAGTGATCCTCTTGCCTCAGTTTTTCTATTTTTAGTAGAGATGGGGTCTCGCTTTTGCTCAGGCTGGTCTCAAACTTGTGAGCTCAAGGAATCCACCCACCTTGGCCTCCCAGAGTGCTAGGATTATAGGAGACATCACACCCAGCCTCTATATGTTTTTTTAAAAGTATGAAATATGACATCAGCTAACATTTAACAGTACCAGGTCTATCTTAAGCACTTTACATGCCTTAACTCCTTTTATCCTCCTAACATACTCCACGGTGAAGAACCTGATGCACAGGGAGGTTAATTCTGTGAGGAATGAGTGGAGGGTCTAGGGTTTACACAAAAGCATTTTGGCTTTTTAACTGCCACGCTGTATTTTACCTCTCACTGCACTGAACGCTGTATAAAATGTAATACTAGGCCTGACAAATTAAATTTGCAAACTTGTCCTAGAAAAGGTGCGCCATCCCTCATTGCTGAATATCACTATGGTCACCTTCAGAATGCTCCCCTTGGGAAGCTGTGTACTGATACCAGCACCCAGTCTACCCTTCAAAGCAATTTAGAACTTTTTCTAGAATGACCATCAGAGCTGTTGTTATATGACACACAAGAACACGAAACAACAATAATGAATGTCACTCAACAAGACATCACCACACATCAACACAAACACAGCTGTGAGACACTGATATATGAAGCTTATGAAACCTTATCAAGTTGTTATATACTGCTGACAGTGTAAGCACATGGCGGCAAGTTCGAGAACTTTTACAGCTCTGATGGTTTTTCTTTTCAGAAAAAGAGTTCCAAAATAGCTTTGAAGGGTAGACTAGGCTCTGGTGTCAGTAAACAGCTTCCCCGGGGAAGTACTTTGAAGGTGGCCACAGCGATATTTAGCAACGAAGCATATAGTACTCTTTGTAGGATAAATTTGTGAACTTAATTATCAGACCTCATATATAAAGTGTCAAGCCAACACAGGAGGGTGGGGAGCACAGGGAACTTGCCTCTATTGAGGCAAGCCTTGGAGTCGGAAAAGCAGAGGAAGCACTGCAGGGAAACTACAAAAGAACAGGAAACAATGAGCCTGCAGGGGCCTTCCTGGGTGTGCCCCATGGCCAGAGTGGAAGGGACACCACAAAGATGGAAGAGGCTGAGGCTGGACATAAGCAGTGCCGCCCTGTTTTGAAGAGCTGCAATGCTAGTCTAAGAATTTTAGGCACAAACCTGTAAGATCTAGAAAGACAATGAATTCTTTAAAACAGAGAAATGACATCACATTTTAATTTTAGAAAAGTATCTCTGGGAGCTGTAGGTAGGCTAGGGCAAAGAGTGATAGAAGCAGTAGAAAAGCTAGAGACAGAGAGATGGGACGGGCCCCACGATAATCCTGAAGGGCGAGTGCTACACTCGGCATACGGCAATGGGATAAAGCGAAGCACAGGAGTACTCGAGATGCTGGTGATTTAAATGGACAGAAAGACCAGGCTAGGCACCTGCAAGCTCAGTGGCTAGGGCGCCAGCCACACACACCAAAGCTGGCAAGTTAGAATCCAGCCTGGGCCTGCCAAACAGTGATGAGAACTATAACAGAAAATGGCTGGGCACTGTGCCGACCACAGCCGGACCTGTGGTCCCAGCTACTTGGGAGGCCGAGGCAAGAGAATCCCTTAAGCTCCTTCGAGGTTGCTGTGAGCTGTGACCGCATGACACTCTACCAAGGGTGACACAGTGGGACTCTGCCTAAAAAAAAAAAAATATATATATATATATATATATTTATATATATATACTTAAATATGTATATAAATATATATATGTATCATTTAAAAATAAAAAATAAATGAATAAACAAACAAACAGACCACGTGGGAGAGATGTGGGAAAGAGAAGTGAAAGATAAATCTACAATTCCTGGCCAACTTAACTGGGTACAGGGCCACTCTGAAGACATGGAAGCGCAGCAGGGGTGAGAAGCAGAAGGTAAACCATAAATACGGTGCGGAATACAGTGAATGTGAGGTATTTTCATGACAAGCAGATAGGCGGGGATGTCCACCAGGCAGACAGCCTAGAGATGAAAGCCCTGCTTGGAGATACAGATTAGGAAGTTCTCAGTGTAGAACTGGAGGCTGAAGGTATTCTTAACAAGATAACATACAGAGAACAGTCGTATCACAAGATTAAAGTCAGAACCTTGGGAAATGTCAACACCCAGTAAAAGAGATGACAAAGAAGTGGGAAGTTCACTAGAAAAATCAAAGACAAGAGTCACAGGGAAACTCCTGGGGAAATGAGAAAGGGTGAGGTCCAAGAACTCAAAGAAAAGTGAAGATGTAGAACAGTAAGTGAGAGTCATTGCTTCCCCCAAATCAGCTGTGATAGACGACTGAGTCTGCTCTAGTGGGGAAGATCTAGAGAATGAGGTTTCTTTTTAGGAAGGAACAACCTAAGGGTGTCTGTGGCACAAGGAAGGAGTCAAGCAGAAGAGGAACCGAGATGCTGCGACACAAAGGGCAACTAATGGAGCGAGACACCATAGGCGTGGGTGATGAGCACACCACAGGAGGGGGAGGACGTGTGAAAACCTGAGTCTGCACGTGCATAAGGAGAAACGGAGCCAGCAGCTGGTAGAAAAGCTTTGACCAATTTGAGCAAACGCAAGTGTCCACATTAGCTGGCTGCATGCAGCAGGCCAGGCTGAGAGACTCTGTCACCCTGCACCACTGAGTCCTCTCTCCCCTCTCTATTTAGTATTCTCCTAGACAACACCTCTTCCTCACCGATGCCTTAGACCCAGGGACCATTAACTCCCTGAGCACTGCCACCAGCCATACACAATGCCAGGCACTGGGTCCTGGGAGAAGAAACAGGCCAACAAAGACAAAGGGCTGTGACTAGTGGGAAGGGGTCAAGTAACCAGCAACATGGTGTGCTATGTGTGGGGTCAACGGGGAAGGGCACAATGTGCCTGAAGAGGCACAGAAAAGTGTCCTCAAGAAGGGAAGAAGCAAAGCCTGTACTGAGTCAGAAAGGTGAGCAGGAAGAAGCAATGAAATAAGAGGAATGAACTAACTTTCCATGGTGAAAACAACATGTCCTGTGGCCAAAGAGAACCAAGAAGCTAGAGCAAAAGCATAAGGAAAGATGCTGCTGACAAGATGAGGGTGGGGATAGGAACTGATTTTCTAGGCTTTGTTAAAGGATTTAAGCTTTACTATTTTGGCAAGGAAAAGCATGTAAATGATTTTAAGCAAGCAAAAGATATGCTCAGATTTGGATCCTTGAAAGCTCCATCAGGGTGGAGAAAAAGAGAGGACTCAGACAGGAAGACCAGATAAGAGGCCATCACCGTCATGGGGGAAGGCGGCAGCACAGAGGAGGCAGGGCAGCAGGGGCCTGCGTGGGCTCTGAGTCTCCGTGAATGGGGTGCCATTCAATTAGACAGGAGGAAGAGGAAGTGTGGAGGAAAACAGAAAGGTAGTAATGAGGAGTTCAGTGGGGGATCTGCCGCATGTAAAGCACCTACAGCCTTACATAAGGCCTGGGTCAGGCCTGGGATCATACAAAAGTGACTTTAGAACCTAAGGGTACTGGTATCCAGGGAAGAGAAAAGAGGACAGGGAGGGAAGAAATCTGACAGAGACAAAGAGAGGAGAGAGAAGATGGGGAGAAGGGAAACCTGTGCCTTGCGCACCATCAGGAGGACTGAAGGAGTGGGCAGAGAGGCCGCGTGGGCAGAAGGAACTCAGAGCGAGGCCAGTTAAGGAGGTGAAAGGAACACTGCCCATGAGCAGGAGCACAAGAGCCAGACGCTCCAGACAGCAGGCAATGAATAAATAAAAATGCAACAAGAGGGGCGGTGCCTGTGGCTCCAAGGAGTAGGGCACTGGCCCCATATGCCAGAGCTGGAGGGTTCAAACCCAGCCCCGGCCAGAAACTGCAAAAGAAAGAAAAAAGCAACAAGAGCTGTAGGGGTAAAGCAGTGAGTGAGCTCCTGGGCAGTGACTTTAAGGGTGAATGAATGGTAAGAAAATATGTGAGATTGTTCTTTCCAGAAGCTTGCTATGATAAGAAGGAAAGTGATGGGAGTAGCTAGAGAAGGCAAATACAACAGAGAGAGCAGTTTTTCTATTTTAAAGGTAAAAAGGACAATACTGAGATGTTTACTGAAGATGACTAATTGCCAAGCACTATACTCAGTGCCAGGTATGTAAAGAAAGAAAGAGAAGCTTGCTCTGAAGGAGAAAAGCAACAAAAGTATTCCTTTTTTAAAAAATGTAAAACAGAATTAAAATACCCGAAAGAGGTAAGTTTTCTTTGGACTTCTCTAGATGACGGCTCATGTTTCTCTTACCTCTGCCTGTCTCTGAGTGAGGTGGAGATGAACTAGGCACTCAGCACAAGGGGTCCTGCCCTGCGTACCAGCAGCACAGAGCCTGCCTCTGCAGGTTCTCTCACGAGGGCCATGGTCCTCCTTCACCCAATTAGTAAAGCAGTGCCTGACTTACAAAGGTCAAAAGCACAAATTTAGATTTTTCAGAGGAGTCCATCAGGATACACTTACATGCCAATAAATCAATTCAACCAACACAATGAGAATTCAAATAAGCTTCCACAAGGACAAACTTTGCCTTTTTCAGCAAATTCCTCTTTTTACTCTTGCATATGCTTCTATTTTGAATGATCATACTAAACACCAAAAATTTGACTAAGTCCAGGATTATATATATCCCTTTTCTGAGGTATTAGGAGAAGAAAACAATGACAAGAAAATAGTCCATCAGGGAAGAGCTGCTCCATGACCCGCAACCGACACCCTCCCAGACCTCAGGAAGAGCTGTACCTGCCCGGACCCTAGTAAGAGCTGCTCTGGGACCCACTACCCTGACCAGGAACTGCGGGAGCCGCGCAACCCCACATCCTCCCTCCTGTACCCTCCCTGCCTCGACACCGGTCTGCTCATCTGGCTAGGGACTCTGGTAGCTGCGTGTCCTCCGGAGCCCTCCCTGCATCTGTGCGGAGCCCTTCTCCTGGCCAGAGACTGCTGGAACCTTGAGCCCTCTGTGCCAAAGTCACTGGGCGCCAGGCACCACCAGAACCGTGTGCACCACCACCCTCTGCCCTATAGCTGGATCCAAGGGTGTCACACTCCAGAGCTGCCCCCACAACCAAAACTCCCTGGCTGGGGCAGCCCCAGAGGAACTACACAGGGTCACTCCCTACAAAGACCCAGCAACAACAGAGGGATCCCGCTGGGGTCTAATCTTGGAGAGACACCTCCCCAACTCTGAGGACGGCCAGAGGCAATGCTGAAAAACAATCATGAGGCGAAATCAACAGAAAAACTCTGGCAATATGAATAATCAGAATAGATCAACTCCCCCAAGGAACAATGGGGCAGACACAGCACAAGATCCTCACACACAAACAGCTGAGATGCCAGAAATCAAATTCAGAATCTGGATAGCAAGTAGAATCGAATTAGAATTCCAAAAGTTATCTCAAGAATTCAAAAAATTCAAAGACCAAATGACCAAAGATTTTGACACATTGAGACAAGAAGTTGCAGCCCTCTAAGATCTGAGAAACACAGTAGAATCCCTCAGTAACAGAATGCAGCAAGCAGAAGAAAGAATTTCTGACATTGAAGACAAAGCTTTCAAATGCTCCCAAACTCTCAAAGAGGAAGAGAAATGGAGGGTAAAAACAGACCACTCTCTCAGAGCGCTCTGGGATAATTTGAAGAAAATCAATATTCGTCTTATAGTGATCCCCGAAAGTGACGAAGTGGCTTCACAAGGCACAGAGTCTCTTCTCCGTGAGATTATGAAGGAGAACTTTCCAGATATGCCAAGAGATTCTGAAATTCAGATAGCAGACAGTTTCAGAACTCCAGCACGACTCAACCCGAATA
>CAUYPK010103507.1:0-23382 GCA_963574355.1 Loris lydekkerianus
AGAAATCACCCAAGTATCTGGACTCCTTGGGGACAGGCCTCCATACCTCAGAGTGAGAGCGGAGGGGAGTGCTGGGAGCTCAGAATTGCAGGTAGAGAATACATACAGTTTTATACAATTTTATGCCTGGCAGGAGAATGCTATAGCACCCTAGTCAGGGAGGTAGGCCCAGTTTTTAGAGGGTCTCTTCTGTGGAGTGTAGTGGGAGGACTTTTGAACTTTGCTCATTTATTTGTGGGGCACTCCAAGCTGTTCTCATGGGGGAGGGGACTCCCTTGTGCTTGGTGATGGATTTTGTACCCTTTGTTTGTATCTTTGGGGTTGCACCTCACCTCAGTGGGGTTGATGTGCATTCTTCAATCTTCTCTCTTGGTGCAGCACTAATCCACCAGGTTATTTGCTAAATTTCTGTCCTTTAACTCTCCTTCTGGATGGGAGCCTCTGTGGAAAGCTGGCTTCAGTCAGCCATCTTGTCTCTGTCCCCTATTAATCCATTTATTATTGAAGGGCCCTCAGGTTGTTTGCACACCTTGTAGTCGTGAATTGTGTTGCTATAAACATTTGAGTGCAGAAGTCTTTATGATAAAATGTGTGTGTTTGTTTTTTTTTTCCTTTGTGTAAATACCCAGTAGTGGAATTGCAGGATCAAATGATAGGGCTACTTTTAGATCTTTAAGGAGTCTCCAGACTGCTTTACATAGGGATCATATTAGCTTATAGTCCTACCAACTGTGTGTAAGTGTCACTTTCTCTCTACATCCATGCACCATCTATTACTTTGGGACCTTATGATGTGGGCCTTTCTCACTGGGGTAAGGTGAGGTTTGCATTTCTCTGATGATTAGAGACGATGAGCACTTTTTCATGTTGGCCATTAGGCTATCACCATAAGAAAAATTTCTGTTCACCTCTGTTGCTCAGTTTTTAATGGGATTTGTCTTTAATTCTTGACTTGGTTGAACTCTTTGTAGATTCTGGTTATCAACCCTTTGTTAGATATGTAGCATACAAATATCTTCTCCCATCTGTAGGTTGTCTTTTTGTTTAATTGGTTGTGGCCTTAGTTGTATAGAAACTTTTTAACTCGATCAGGTCCTATTTATTTATTTTTGTTGTTACTGCAATTGCAAGTGGAATCTTCTTCACAAATTCTTTCCCTAGGCTAAAATCATTAAGAGTTTTTCTCACACTTTCTTCTAGGATTTTTTTTTTCTTTTTATTAAATCATAACTGTGTACATTGACGCATTTATGGGGTTCAGTGTACTGATTTGGTATACAATGTGAAATGCTCATATTGAATTGATTAGCACATTCATCACAATTATACTCTTTTCTTAATTGTTTTGAAATGTATCATTGTATCACTTACCCTCCCTCCCTTTTTGGATTTTTATAGTTTCATATCTTAGGTTTAAATCTTTTATCCATTGTGAGTTAATTTTTATGAGTGGTGAGTTGAGAGGTATACCAGTTCTCTTAGCACCATTTACTGAATAGGGATTCTTTTCCCCAGGGTATGCTTTTCTTTGCTTTGTCAAAGATCAGAGGCAGCATGAGGCTGTTTTAATCTCTAGATTTTTTGTTTGATAGGTCTATGTTTCTGTTTTTATGCCAATACCATGCTGTTTTGATCACGGTAGACTTGTAGCATAACCTAAAGTCTGGTAAAATGATACCTCTAGATTTATTCTTATTATATAGAATTGTGTTGGCTATTTGGGTTTTGTCCTGATTTCATATGAAGTGTAGGACTACTTTTTCAAGTTCTAACATAGAATTTGCATTGAATCTATAGATCACTTTGTGTACTATAGACATTTTAACGATGGTGATTCGTGTGAGCTGTGAGCATGGTACATCTTCCAATTTGTTAACATCTTCTGAAATTTCTTTCTCAGTGTTTCATAGTTCTCTTTATAGAGATCCTTTATATTCTTTGTTAAATATATTTCAAGGTATTTTATTTTCTTTGGCACTACTGTGAAGAATATTGTGTCTTTGATTTGTTTCTCAGTTTGACTATTGGCATAAATGCAGGCTACTGACTTGTGTACAATGATTTTGTATTCTGAGACATTGCTGTATTTTATCAATTCTAGGAGTCTCTTGGATGGTTCCTTGGGATTTTCTATGTATAAGGTCATATAAGCAGCAAAGAACTGGTGGGGACCAATGGGAACCTCCTCTATCCCCATTTGAATACCCTTGATATCCTTCTCTTGTCTGATTGCTTTGGCTAGGAACATGTATAATATTAAAAAGAGAGCGTTTGTTGCTTAAATGATCTCAGCAAATCAAAGTATGACTAACCAAAGCAATGATGACAACAAAGTATTGACATAGAAAGTGTTTCATCACATAATATGTAAAAGCACTTAATAAAATGGCATATATGGTACAATTTCAATTCATTGAAATACATGTTCAACATAGAGAAAAAATTGTAATTTGGGTTGGGGGGATAATGAAGGTGGAAAGTTGGTGGAATTACCACTGAATTTTCTAATTTGAATATTTGTAATTTTTTGTAGTGAACATTTATTAATTTTATAATAAACTAACACAGATATAGAGAGTTAGGCTTTGGAACTGAAAAAATATAAATTCATCATGCCATTTTATAAGACTAAGTTGACATGCTAGTAGCCCTTCTGGACAGTAGCTATTGATTAAATAATAAACCATTAGGTGTGTAGAACAGACAGATGTGTCAATGTAGAGATGCTGAAGTACTGTGTGGCTCGTTCTGTGGACCCAACACCCTTAGTAGTGGTCAGACATGCTTGTGGAGTTGAGGAATAAAAGCTTCAGAGTCTTCATGTTAATATCATGTGCATTTCTAGATCTGGAGTATTCTAGGAATAGAAGTGGCTATATTGAAGGATGGTGCTATCCTTGCGATCCTGTAGTCTATGTGCAGGGCTCTGGGAATACAGTGGTTATTTAAACCTTCATGAGGTTATGTTGTAATGAGAAGACATTAATCAAATAAATATATATGTGATAAGTGTTAAAGAAAAAAATCAGGTTGCAATATGAATTAATAAAGACATCACTATCTTTAGGAATTACCTCCCTATAAAAAGCTTAAACTTTATTTTCTTTTAATCATCAAATACAGTCATTATTAGGTAGATCATACTACATTATCATAGTAGTTAGCAATGTTAGTGCTTGTAGATTAAAGTCTGTTATCAAACGGGAAGGAATACACATGAGAAATAGTTCTTTATTACTGAGATTGTATTCACCTTTTGATGAAGCTGTTTTATTCTGAAGAATGTGGCTTTACATGACATTAAAGTAATTTTTACCTTTAAAAAAGAGAAAAAGAGAGAGACTGATTTTGGCTTTGAGCTATCAGGACGTTGAAATGTGATTATAATTATAGGATACAAATTGTAGAATTTTAATGAGAAGTAATCTTGTCCAAAGTGAATTAACAGGGAAAGTGGAATTATGTAGTGAAAGAGATGCCAGTTCAGTGGTCTTGAGTTCCAGGTCCTAATCCTGATGGGATACCAGCTGTTGATAGCCCTGGGGTAAAATTGCTTCCCTCTGCAGCATCAGAATTCTTTGTCTAAACAGAAAGAAGCAGACTTTAAGGGTCTGCTCTCCACTGGTAGCCCATGGTACTGTGTAGTGCTTTTGGTCGCAGAATATAATGTGAAAGTCGGGTTGCTGGTCTCTTTTATCTGAATATTAAACATGAGAACAAGATACTTAGTGGGTAAATGTTTTGAGTTTAGATACTCAATAGTAAGAGCAGATAAAGTTCTTCAGGATGTATTAATAGCAAGGGAAAGAAATTGCTTTAGCAGGTCACTCTATGTAGCTGGCTTTCATTGCGCAGAGTGATGTTCTGGGGAGATGATTTAATCAGTGTTATCAGAAAGCAGGTATGAGTATGTGAGTAATTCCATGAATTAGGATACATCACTGGTGAATCATACTCCTTTGTATCCTGCAAAACTTGGTAATGGTTGTTGCTCTTGACTTTCTGATACCAGAGGGGTTTCCATATGTAGATACAGTCCCAGAGGAAGAGGTTCCTTTTTTAACTATTGCTCTAAGGTATGTTTTTAGCTATGACAACTTTTTCCTTTTATTTATTTTTATATACTTTTTTAAAAGATTAATTTGAGGGTATGAAGAATTAGGTTACAATGTTTGCATTTGTTACATATAGTCCCTGTTGTAGTTGTGTCCTGCCCTCAGGAACTTTTTCCGTTTAGACAGTTAAAATCCTTATTAAAATTCATACCAAATGTTAATCTTTGAGTTTTGTCAAATATGCCACAGTGACACATAATATTTAGTTTAGGAGAAGTTAAGTGAAGGGTATATTGGGAATCCTACTTCCTTTGCAACTTTTCTGTAAATCTAGAATTATTTCAAAATAAATCTATTGAAGGAAAAAATTATTAAAATACCTTTTATTTATTTTATTTTATATTATTTATTTTTTATTATATCACAACTGTGTACATTAATGCATTTATTGGGTATAGTGTGCTGATTTTATATACAATAAGGAATGCTTACATAAAACTGGTTAACATAGCCTTCGCCTCATCTCAAGAATAGAAGAAAAAGTATCCAATGTACTCAGTACTATTATGAAACCAATAAAATGTCTTTTAATTTTAAGGATGACATATAATATACCCTGAGCAGCAAACATCTTTGTCTTGATGAACAACTTGAGTGTGAGAATAAAGTGTAAAAATGAATCTTATTAGAAGAGAGTCCCTTTGGTAGCACTGATACCAGGGACACTATTGCTTCTTAACCTTTTGACCATGAACAATACGTATAGGCATGCAAAGGAGATGTTGGTTGGATGCCAACGCTGCCTTTAAGGGTTCAGTGCAAGACCTTTGGTGCAGTGATGCCTATAGATGTTGTTCATTTTGCAAACAAAAACTTGATGACACATGTTATTGTTATGTTACCTGAGTCTATAAACATCATGCTTCATTCTCAATATTTTTTGCAGTTATGCCTGAAATAACTGAAACCTATTTGAGTGCATTATTTTGATTATGTAGTAAGAAACTGAAGAACATTCAGTAGTGCACTGAGTATCCAAATGGTTGTTGCGATTGGTACATGCCTTAGTTGGCTAGCTTGGTTTCTGAACATTCTGCCATCAAAGGTTGAATAAAAATACTCATCAGATCACTTGCTGCATTTTCCTAAATCACGATCAGAGGAATATGTTCATTGCAGACTTTACAGAGTAAAGAATGTTCTAAAATAAGGGATTAGTTACATAAAAAACAGCCCTTCCATATCTTGGAATGCTATATATATAATACTTATACAGCAGTAAGAATGATGGCGTCCAATATATTCAATATCAATAGTATTCTTGGTATGTGAAAAAAGTAGGTCATAAGGAGTTTATAAATAAAATAGGTACCTACATGCACAGGAGGGCAGGAAACATTGTGGCAGTACAAATTGTTGTTTGCAACTAGCTTGTAGGTTACAAATGATCCTTAATTATAGTTTGCTTATGTTGCTATCTGCCATGAACATGTTTTACTTGTTTAATAAAGAAAAGAAACAGGCTCAGCTCCTGTAGCTCAGTGGTTAGGGCACTGGCCACATGCACGGGGGTTGGTGGGTTTGAATTCAACCAGGGCCTGATAAACAACAATGACAACAATAACAAAAAAATATCCGGGCATTGTGGTGGGCACCTGTAGTCCCAGCTACTTGGGAGGCTGAGGCAAGAGAATTGCTTAAGCCCAAGAGTTTAAGGTTGCTGTGAGCTGTGAGACCACGACACCAAGGGTGACATAGTGAGACTCTGTCTCAAAATAAAGAATAAATACATACATAAATAAATGAATAAGTAAATAAGTTCATCAGAACCTCCTGTCATTTTTGCCATTGATGTTTTGTGGTCCTAAATGATCTGAGTCTATAATCTTCTTAAAGAAAAGGTAAATGTTAGTAACTGTGGACTAGGAAAAAGTGTGCTTCTCCCTATTGACACAGAACAGAATTTTGCCAGAGCAGTTGGTTTTCATAACTTTCCCTCAGGGGAGGGAAACCTGTGTCCTGAAGGAAACCTGTGACATTTCTGATCCTTAACTGAGGGGCCTTTTGACTGGATCCTAATGTCACATAACAAATCCTTTCATTAAAAGGGTTGTAGCAGATAAAGATGAAATCAGAAGGCAGCAGGTTCCTTACCCCCATCTGTCCTTGGAGCCAGGGATGTTTGGTGGAAGTAGTTACTCCAGGGAATAAGAATGCTGAACAGATTCCTAATAATGGCTAGGAAAGGAGAATTTCCATTCATTTATCATGCAACTACTGAGTAAATTCCTGTTATGTGCAGGACACTGTGCTAAAAATTATGGAATATAATACTTATAATCTGGGAAGGCAGGGAACATATAAATAATTAATGAAACAAGGTAATTATTGACCCCCCAAAACCAAAGTTTTTAAAAAACATTAGCTTTGTGGAAAGCCCAGAAGTAAATCCTCATGTAGATAGTGGATCAATTTTCAACAAGAGTACCAAGACCATGCAGTAGGGCAATGAATTGTCTTTTCAACAGGCAGGATAGCTACATGCAGAAGAATGAAGCTGACCCCCTATCTCACACCAGACCCCCAAAAGAACTAAAAAACCTAAAAGTTTGAGGAAAGACCTAAATGTGAGAGTTAAAACCATAGAAGTCTTAGAAGAAAACGTAGATGTAAATCTTCATGACCTTGGTCTTGGCAATGGATTCTTAGATATAATAGCAAAAGTATGAGCACCAAAATGGAAAAATAAATAAATTAGACTATTAAAAATTTGTGCTTCAAAGGATACCATCAAGAAAGTAAAAGGGAACTCCCAGAATGAGAGAAAATAGTTTGCAAATCATATATTTGATAAGGTACTTGACATTTTGACTAGATCCAAATTTTATATAATAAATTCTTCCATTAAAAGAGTTGTAACATGTGGTGCGTGCCTATAGTCCTAGCTATGGGGAGGCTGAGGCAAGAAGATTGCTTAAGCCCAGGAGTTTGAGGTTTCTGTGAGCTATGATGCCACTGCACTCTACTGAGGGTGACATAATGAGACTTTGTCTCAAAAAAAATGGGGGGGGGGGCTGTAACAGAGAAAGATGAACTCAAGAAGCATATACAAAGAACTCCTCAATAATGAGAAGAGAGATATAATTAAACATGGATAAACAATTAGAATAAACATTTCTCCAAAGAAGATACACCAATGGCAAATAAGCACATTAAAAGAGGGTTGAGATCTTTTGTCATCAGGGAGATATAAATTAAAACCATAACGAGATACCACTCTACACTTGCTAGAGTGCCCATAACCATGAAGTTGGATCATAAAGGAAGATGTGGAAAAATTAGATCCCACATCTGATTTGTTATGGGCACAAAATTTTCATTTGGAAAGATGAAGAAGTTGTGAAAATGAATAGTGATGATGGTTGCACAACATGGTAATGTGCGTGAATGTGCTTACTGTCACTGAATATTACATTTTAAATTGGCTAAAACAGGCTGGGTGCAGTGGCTCACACCTATAATCCTAGCACTCTGAGAAGCCAACGTAGGTGGATCGATTAAGCTCAGGAGTTTGAGACCAGCCTGAACAAGAGTAAGATGCTATCACTACTAAAAATAGTACAACTAGCCAGGTGTTGTGGTGGGCTCCTATAGTCCCAGGTACTTGGGAAGCTGAGCCAAGAGCATCACTTGAGCCCAAGAGTTTGAGGTTGCTATAAGCTATGATGCCATAGCACTCTACCTAGGATGACAGACTGTCTCAAAAAAAAAAAAAAAAAAAAAAAAGGAAAAAGAAAAAATGGCTAAAACAGAAAATTTTATGGTATGTATATTTTACTGCAATAAAAACAAGTTAACCTATATAATTCCCTCTTATATAAACATAAAAAGAACTTTGTGTTTCCCGAGAAAAAATTTTGACTCACATTCTCTCACTTTACTCAATGGATTTAATTTATTTTCTAACCAAAAAATGAGCTACTGATGTTACTGTGTTAAGATTAAAATTTTTATGTCCCTCCTCCCCAACTCCAAATATATTTCTTTGCGACAAATGGGGCTGGAAAAAAATCATTCATTCATATGTAAAATAAATGACACCCAACCTTCACATATTCTACAAAAAATTACAAAGGATTAAGGAAGTAAATGTAAAATGTGAAACTACAAAACTTCTAGAAGAAAATGCAGAAGAAGATCTTTGTGACCCTGGATTAGGCACAAGGTCTTAGTCATGACACCAAAAACATAAGGACTTGTGTCTAGAATACAGAAAGAAATTTTAAATGTCAAGAGTAAGAAAACAATGCAATAAAATTGGGCAACATTTTGAATAATATTTCCCCAAAGAATATATATAAATGGCAGATATACATATGAAAAGGTGCATAATGACATTAGTAATTAGGGAAATGCAAGTTAATACCACAATGTGACATTTGCACATCTGAACAGTTAACACTTCTCCTTCCAAAAAAACCAAACAGCAACAAAAAACTCCAAATTGTCCAGGTGTGGTGTGGCTCACCCTTGTAATCCTAGCACTCTGGAATGCCAAGACAGGAGGATCCCTTGAGCTCTAGAGTTTAAGACCAGCATGAGCAAGAGTAAGACCCTGTCTCTACTAAAAATAGAGAGATTAAGCTGGACATTATGGTTGGTGCCTCTTAGCCTCAACTGCTTGGGTGGCTGAGGTAGGACGATTGCTTGAGCCCAGGAGTTTGCCCTGTGAGCTATGATAATACCACTGCACTCTAGCTAGGGCAAAAGAGCAAGATCTGTCTCAAAAAGAAACATAAAAAATGAAAGACAAAAACAACAACAAAAAAAACCCCTGATAATTCCAAATGTTGGTGAGGATGCAGAACACATGGGCCTACTGTATATTTCTGGTGGGACTATGAAATGATGGGCAGATTTTCACTTAGCCCTGCCCAAGGATTGATGGAAGTGTTTCTACAGCCTCCCGAAGAAACCTTGGGTAATAAATGGGCATGCAACAAGACGTTTCGTGAGAACAGATTCAATTTAGGGCCTGCAGCGATGATGAAAGACCTGCTCTTGCCTAGGGCTGCCCTCCTGCCCACAGCCCTCTGCTGGCGCCTCTCGGTGGGTTGTTGCTCACCCTTTGGTTCCTTTGCTGATGCAGCCACCATGGGAGGTGAGGGGAAAATGCCAGAAGAATCCTCTCCTTCGTGCAGGAAGGTAGTGGTGTGAGGAGCCCCATGATTTATACTAAGTCTTGTGATCTAATCTGAAAACGACACATCCAGGCTTTGGTCATCTTAAACTTTTTCTGTTATCCTACCCTTCTTGCCCTACATGAAATCCAGCTGATTGGTATAGCTGGAGATTGGTGGGGCTGTAGGAACAAGGAAGGCAGCAGATCTGCCGTGGAGCATGGTGGTGGTGGTGCCTCAGTGGCCTTCCCTTGATTTAGAGAAGTCGGGGTGGAAATGTGGGGACAGAGCCTGAGGCTTTGTCTTCTACTTTGAGAGAGAGCTGCACCAGGTCATCTCTTTCCTTCTCCTTTCCCTCGTTCATCTGCCTGTTCATTCTCATCCGTCTATTCTCTCTGAAAGTCTTTTGGAAAGATAAATCCATTAGTGCCTGGTTGAGTGCTACTTGGGTTATGAAGGAAAAGGAGACCCCCTTTAAAGGAGACTTACAGAGACGAGGCAATTAGGAAACCCTGGACAGGTAGCCGGAGTTATGATGGGAAGGATTGGAGGTCCCAAGGGTGCATCCTGATGGGGGTGCTCATCCAGGCTGGGGTTCAAAGAAGGGCTTTGTGAAGAAAGAAGCTGACATGTAGGAGGCAGGGAGGTGATGGGGCAGCGTTCGCATGGAGAACTTTTCAGGTGCCGTGAACTCTGTGGGACTTCCCATGTTCAAGGAATGACTGGGCTTTGAGAGAAGGGGGAGTCCAGGGGAACTGGACACAAGAACATGTTGTGTGTGATGCTGGATGAGGGGAGGTTGGCAGGGCTCAGGGGAGGAGGTCCCTGGGCTGTGTCCACCTTTGTCTAGCCTTGGAAGGGCAGGCACTTTTGGGTGCATATTCCTGTGGCTGTATGGAGTGAGGACTGGGCATGGCAGGGCTGGAGTGACCTTGTAAAGGGACCTGGGCATTGGGATAGAGCGAGGGGTATGAATTGGACTTGGCAATCAGAATGGTTAGAAGTCAGTAAATTTTGGTGAGATTCATGAGAACCACCCAGACTATTTCCAGATTTCCTTTGCTCTCTTGTTCTCTCTCTTTTCTTCTTTCTTCCCAGACACGCTGATGGTTGGTTTTGTAGAAAGGCACAGTAGGGCTTGATACTTTCTCATTTTTTCCCCTTGGCCTCCATCACATACAGCCAGGTCTGTTGAAGAGGGAATCTTACTAACATAAGATGAATGAGTTTGGCCACAGGGAGTACTGCATTTCCCCGGATAACATTTGTCTTTATTTTAAATCATCAAAATAGCATTTAAGTGAGAACAGGGATCTGTGCATGTTTTTATTCACTGTGTTTTCCAATTGCTCACATTATCCTCTAATAATGGGATGTGTGCACGATATGATATAGAGGCCACTGGGCTGCAGAGCAGTCATTAGCTTTCCCTCAAAAATAAAAAGAGAGGCTGCCATTTGAATAATGATCCCTGGCTGTTTTCTTTGTACACGGGCAATTTCCTTAATTAGGTTTCAAGCTTCATCTCTCTTGTTTTTAACTAAAAAGCCAACTGAGAGAGAGAGACAAATGGTAGTGTGGGGAAAAAGCAAAGAAATGTGTTCCATGCAAAGTAAGGGGCAAGCGAGTAAAATGAGGGATTCTTGGGTGCCCTGATGTTCAAACTAAGCACAGCAGAGCTAGGCTGATGTTTGAGTTGAGCTCAGTATCTTTGGAGGTCAGGGGAACCTTTCTAGATACTCCAGGGAATACCTCTTCCACCTCCTATCTGAAGTTTTCAATCAGGTCTTTGTTTCTAGGACCACTTTTTTCTTCACTTTACCTTGAAATGACCTTGGCAATGTACACTTAGGAGACAGACAGCCTGAGTTCCAACCCTGCCCAGTGAGACAGTGCTGTGACCTTGGTTAGACCATGGCATTCCTGGCAGCCCAGGGTGACTGTTCTTTGGCAACATGGGGGTGGTGATAGCAGCTACTCCACAGTGCTGTTGTGAGGTTGGACAACTTATTTCTACGTGAAGGACTTGAAGCAGCACATGGGATGGTGTGAGTGCTCAGTGAAGCTCTGGACAGCTGTTGCTGCATTACTGTTGATATTATTTGCCCCTGTGGGAGCGTTCTACTGGAGAGTTCAGGACAGACCCAGTACTTTTGTTTCATAACCCAGTCCATTGTTAGGGAAACTGAGTTGGCATGTTGCAGCCATAAATTACAGAGAACATTGACAACTTCATTTATTTCCCCCTAGGATGTCCTGTTTTCTCATCCATTGTTTTTTTTTACTTCTGAGCTCCCCGAGATCCTAAAGATAGTTCCATATTTGGAGTCTGCTGACTAAAGTAGGAAATAACTTTGAATTTAGATGGACGGCTTGGTTCATACCGGTTCCATTTTCTCAGATCAGGGTACTTTCTGTTTTAATGCATATTCATAAACAAATAAACAGCTGGACAACTGACAGCACTGGTACACAGCTTCTTGGGCCCACCTAGGTGGGGAATGCTATTCCTCCTCCCCTTTGAGCCCTCTCTTTGGCCCAGTGCATGGAAGATATGCAGATGAAACCCACACTTTCCTTTTAAACTCTAACTGCTGTCCCCAGACCCACAGCATCAGTGTTACCTAGGAACTTGTTAGAAATGCCTAATCCTCACCCTCACCCTATATCAGAATCAGAATATACAATTTAACAAAACCCCTCAAGAGATTCATGTACATATTAATATATGTCAAACTTTATGATATCTCACTGTCACTGGGAAGATGAACCAATAAGCCAGAGAGTAAATATCAGTGAGGTAGACCAACGCCTCTCCCCAAAAGAGGACTTCCTACAGCCAGTGGCCCTTGCTCTCGATAGTGATGGATGCATAGGAGTTGGCTGGGACCAGAGAAAATTGAGGGCAAATAGAGAGAAGGAGACTTCTAAAAGAAAAAAATTGTCTAGACAAGGCCAGCCACAGTGGCTCACGCCTGTAATCCTAGCACTCTAGGAGGTTGAGGCAGGTGAATTGCCTGAGCTTAGGAGACCAGCCTGAGCAAGAGCAAGACCCTGTCTCTAAAAAATAGCCAGGTGTTGTGGTATACTCTCAGCTACCAGAGAGGCTGAGGCAAAACAATCACTTTGAACCCAAGAGTTTGAGGTTGCTTTGAGCTATGATGCCATGGCACTCTACTGAAGGTGATAAGTAAAACTCTGTCTTAAAAACGAAAAAAGAAAAAGATTGGCTAGACAAAGCCAATAGTGGCAAAATATTTTGACCTCCCTTTATTATTCTTGATTTGATATTTATAGTTCCTTCCCAGCATTCACACAGGGTACATGCTGGCTTATATGAAATAATTTTTGAACAATCCAGAAGTACTTTGTTTCCAAAATCCAATAAGCAAAACGCAAATTCATTAGACAGATGAGATATATTATTATTTTGCACTGAATTTACTCAACTATCAGATGAATTCCTTGGGAATGGAAAAAGAGGAAGTATGTGGATGAGTTTTGAAATCTTCCATCTGGGTCTGGATCCAGACTACCATTGGGAAGAAACATGGGCCAGTTGGTAGCATCTGCAAGTTTGAGTCTTCCTTTGTGACCTGTAACTTTTGATTTTCACTAGCTTGTTGAGAAAACTTGGTTGGTCTGTAAGGAGTCATGAAATTCATTCTTCTTGACCTTCAGATATGTGGTTCCATGTTTTCAAAAATCAGTGCCTTCAAGCCTAACTGAAACACAGCAGGTGGGGAGGAGGGGCCCGGGTACACACCTCACTCCTGTTCTGGACTGTATGGCAGCTCTCTGGAACAGTCCAGCCCCATCTCCCTCGATAGCTCTGCTCTCTTCTGTTGGCAAGGAGCGTGTTCGCTCCAGTGCCTTAGTGCATGGTGCCTCTTCGACGGGTGTGTATGCCACATTTTAAAACTTAATTTTCACTTTCAGTTTTGGGTTGATATTCTAATTTTTTCCTTTTGCTTTCCTTTTTTTCTTGTTCACCTTTTGTAGCCCACCACTGTGTTTAATGAAAGATGAATGCATTAAAGGAAGCCTGGCAATAGCAAGGAAAGGAACAGCCAAAAAAGCATTCGATTAATGAGAGAGACCATGGAACACAAAAATGAAGGCAAGAACAGGCAGATAAATTCAGGGCTCGTTGATTAAGTACAATTCACTCTGAATTCAGAAAAAGGAACTTTTTCAGTAAAGGATTAGTGACAAGATTTGAAAAGAGTCCCCCTGTGAAAAAGGATTAACAAAAGGAGACATTATAGAATGAAATAGAAGTGAATTAACAAATCGATTTTCTGTAAGGGTTAGAAGATGCAAGATTTGTTTGGAAGATAAATATTTGGTAATTGAATCCTGTGAGTGTTTTGCTGCTGTTTTGTACACTGGGAATCTGCCAGTGCCATGAGAAACTTATGGCTGGTGAATAGCGAATACTTGAAGATCCTATGAAAATGCAGCCGGCCTCTTTCTCTCTTAGCTTTTGTCACTCAGCTGCCTTTTCCCTATTTTAGTAATTCAAGGGATTGTCCTTCTAACCAGAGGTTACTTTTAAATTAATGAGAATTATTTAGAGCCAGAAGCTAAAATCATTTTTTTTTTTTTTTAAATGGGGGACGCTCTTGGTTTTAACAGGAGCTGTGTATTAGATTTCTGTTCCCTTCACTTTTTACCTTCTCGCACTGCACCTGAATTCCATGAAAACCTCACTTTTGGTTTCAGAGGAGTGTTGTGGGACTCATCTGCTGACAGCAGAACATGGCAGTTCACCTGATGGAAGTTTTATAGGATGTGATGCCCTGTCACCAGGTGATGGAATTGATGTAGGAAGTGCCACGGGCAATCTCTGCCACATGGCTCCTTCTCTGAAATAGGTCTTGCCTGGATCCTCATATCCGGCCTGTTTGGAGAACGTTGGATTGCATTGTTTAACTCATTAATTTACAAATGATTATTGATTTTCTGATAATTGATAGCTTCTTGCCTTCAGGAGATAGGCTGTGCTGCAGAACAGAGAGGGGTGGGGCTTGTTAGCCCCTCAATTAATTCTAATCCCTCCCACTGTTATTTTTATTCATGTCTTTTTCTTCTTTCTTTTCATTACTAGGGTAAATGGTTATATGATTATGTATTTGGCTTTGGACTATGCTGCTTTCTGGATACAGTCTGATCAATAATGTCATTGTGACCAATTCTTAGTTTTTGTGGTCCATTGGATAAATGGATCTCTTTAAAATAAGTTGTAATTATTAATACTCAGGAATAGGAAAAAGAGAAAAGAAAACATTTAACAAACATAAATGATAAACTTAATAGGAAATTATTAAATATTATTGAAGTTGCAGAGGTAATTTGTATATTAGAGTTTCTCAAAGAAAATTTGGTCCTTCTGCCCATTGAAAAAGTTCATAATTTCCTGTATTTGTTCTGGTTTTCCTTGTCCCTAGAATTTGTCCTGCCCTGTCCCATGAAGTGCAGCATGTGCATAGCACACACGGACACTTACATACACAGACTCATACTTGTTCCCCATTTCTTTAGTGGGTGTTGGGGAGTAAGAAGGTAGATGATTCCCTTAGAACTGTATTGCTTTTGGATCAGCTAGTGTTTGGCAAAGATGAATTTTATGACCCAAGCAGACATGTTTTTTCCACTTGACTGCTGCTATTTAAGATTCCTTACGTAGATTTGATATACATTACAGAATATATTAAGGAAAGGAAGAACTACTTCTCTGAAATTGAACTATTCGAAACCTATAAAATGGGCGGTATCTGTGGCTCAAAGGAGTAGGGCGCCAGCTCCATATGCTGGAGGTGGCAGGTTCAAACCCAGCCCCGGCCAAAAACTGCAACAACAAAAAAAAAAAAAAAAAAGAAACCTATAAAACAAACACAGGCAACTTTAAACAGTTCTTGCCTTACCCTGTCTTTTTTTTTTTTTATTCCCAATCTAGCATCTATACATTAGCATTGACATCTTAGTAGTACCAAGCTCAGATTTACTGCAAACCCTTAGTATTGTATTCAGTATCATGTCAAAGCTGGACACTTGAACAACATATTCTCTTCTCACTGGTAAAATCTTTCAGTCCAGTTGTCTAGCTTTACAATTTCTCTACCAGGACAAGTCCAGTAGTTCTCAGGTGCAATAAAATTGATGTGCGGCCTCTGGGGGTGTTAAGTCTCTACATGAGAGCTATGGATTGGAGGTATGGAAGTGGTTCCCATAGCTCAGGAGTTGTGGTAAAAAACATCTTTTGTTTGGAGAGGACTTTCCACCTTGTCTTTCAGGTATTTTGTGCTGTTTTTCAACTGAATGTGTTTCTTAGAACATGACTGAGCTTTCACGGAAGAATGCAGAAGGCTCCCAAGCACATAATGGAAAGAGCATCTGATGGACCTTCTTCCAGTTCTTGATCTTGAAAGCATCCCGGCACCTGAGCACCTGCTCCCCCTCTGCATGTGCCTGTCTTCTAACTGCCTGCAAAAGGTTTTAGATGCTCAAAATGAGGCTGCCTTTCCCAAAGTCTAATTAGATACGAGGAAACCATGCCCAGGTCCCAGCGAGCTTCAAGATGTGCTGCCGTGACCTCACCTCCCTGTCTGCCCAATCCTCCGTCACTTCCTCCCTTCTCTCCACCCAGCTGTTTCTGGAGGCATCTGCTTAGGGATTGGTCCTGGGGACACATCCTTTCTCCTTTCCTGTTCTCAGCTCCTCCTTTGGCCTTCTGCCCTCTATTACTGCAGGTGAAGTTGTTTATTCCTGTGTCACCTTTACTCTGGGACCCTAATTTCACGTGTGGGCATCTGCAGTTCCCTGTACTCAGCAGCGTCTTCCCTTTGGTCTTCCCCTCGCCTCTCAACTCCCCCTGTAAGTCTCTATGGGAACAGCAAAGAGGCCTTTTCTGTCCATCTATATTGGGTCTCCATTGCTGGAATCACAGCACTCAGTGCTGATGGTCATGGTGTATAATAAAATGTGTGTTCTGTGATTTTTTTTTTTTTTTTTTTTTTTTTTTTTTTTACCTGTTGTCTCCCAGATAGATTCTAGGCTCTGGGTGGATGGAGATCGTATTGTTTCTGCTCTCTGGAGTAGCCCCAGCCCTCAGCACAGCATCTGGCACACGGCAGGCACTTAGTATCAAGTTTGACAGTTAGCAATTGACTGGACTTCATGGTTTTTCCTTACAGTGTCAGGAGTTTGTCAAAGTGATGATTTCCTCCTGTGCTTGATTTACTAGTGGATGTTACTTATTTACTGAGAAGAAGTTAATGCAGAAGATTTCCCTATTTACTGAACGAGTGGATGTATGCGATGTCTCACTGGTGCCACCTTCAGAAGCCGGATTTTTCATGGCAGAGCATGTTCACATATGTGCACTGTTCTATGAAATGTGTAGCTCTGGTCTCTGCAGCTTGGTGGCCCTTCTGACATTTCCAAGCATGGTCCCCCTACTCAGGGTGTTAGCTCTGCGAGGCCCAGTTTTCTCAACCTGTCAAGAGTGGTGTCTGTCTCTAGAGTTTTTGTGAGAAGGCAGTGATGTGGGAAAACACTTAGGGAAGCCTGGCTCACAGGTTATCAGCTGCTATCATGATTGATTAGGTGATTGATTTGGTGCACAGCTGCCATCACCCTCATCAGTGATGTCAGGTTCTCAGCAGGACTTTTCCTCATCATTCATTGGTCCTCACCATAGGAACTCATCTGAAGTATAGTTTCTGTTAAGAAGCCTTGACCTCACAGTATGCTTGTCCCTGGAGGTTCCTTGAACCCTATGCCCATGCAGCTTACCTGTTTTCTGATGGGCCTGCTCTATGCCAACATGGGGCCATAAAGTAAATGAGGACAGTGTGTGGTGGGGCCAGTGGCTGCTCCAGAGCCAATGCTGCCCTGGGGTGCAGTGATGGGAGTTGGTCACGGAGTGAAGAGGCGACAGCACCTGCCTTCATTGGGCTCTGCAGTGGTCAGATCAGAGCTGGGGGCTGTGGTCCAAAGATGCTGGCTCCGGGTTTGATGAGACAAAACAGGGAATGTTGTCAAAAGCAAATAAGATAGGGACAGGGGTCTAGAGTGGTCAGATGAGCACTCATGGGAAAGAAATGGGGATATATTTAGCCTGAAAAAAGGTGTCATGGGTGGCAGAGGGTGCCAAGTACTGCTTTAAACACTTTACACATAGAAACTCATTTGACCTTCACAGAAACCACATAAAGTGGTTGTAATTATCACCCTCATTGTTCAGCGAGGAAACTGAGATGGGAGATGTCTGTGATACCTTCTCCAGGGATCTAGGAAGAGGGACTGGGGGAGGGAAAGCTGGGGTTCCCATTGAGGCTGCCTGTGCTCCTAGCCCCTGTGCCAGATGATCTCCCCCATCTGTCTTCTAAAACAGTTCAAGGCAGGATGGGAGGATGGGAGGATGGGATGTAGTCTGTATAATAGTTAGTTGGTATAACTGCTCTAAGGGATATTTCAGACAGGTGCAAGAGTTCAAGGAGAGAGTGTTTGGGGCTGTCCAGTGCTGCTCAGCAGGGGAAGGGTGGCCGTGTGGGGCTGTCAAAGCCTCTCCCTGGAAGAGCCTAGGGGTGCCTTGGACAGAATTTTAGCTTGTGGCTGGGCTTGGGAGCAATCAAGTTGTGCTCTGTGCATTCAGTATGGAAATGGTTCTCGACCCTGACTTTCTCAGCCCCGTCCTCTTGATGTGCTTGGCCAGGCAATTCCTCGCCACAGAAGGTTGCCCTATGCTTTGTATGTTCAGTATCCCTGATCTCTGCCCACTGGATCAGTAGCGACAGCCTCTCTTTCCTCCACTTGTGAAAACCAAACATGTCTCCAGACGCTTCCAAGTGTCCCTGCAGGAAATTCTGGTCTGTGCTTGAGAACTGGTACCCTGAATGTGCCTCTCTCTTCCCAGAGAGGCTCATATGTTGCCTTGGCCACACTCACCCCGTGGAACTCAATGTGCTTGTGTGAACGGCTGTGCTGTGGGGCACTTGACCACCCTCCTTATTTACTCTGGTAGTCTGAAGCTTGAACTATTTTGTCCTTAAGCTTCCTGGGGAGGTAATTTGAAAGTAGATCTGGTGGTGCTTTTTGCTCAGTGGGTAGGGCGCTGGCCCCATGTACCGAGAGTGGCAGGTTCAAACTGGCCAAACTGCAACAAAAAAACAAACAAACAAACAAAAAAAGTAGATCATATTGGTGTGTATAGGATGATCTCACTTTGACTGTAAAGAAATGGTTACATTTATAGTCATATATTAAAAACATATCCGCAAAGGTAGAAACCAAGGAACGATACTGTAGTTTTGGGGAAAAGTAGGATGAAGCATTTGTTTTTCCTTCTGTTTTATTACGTCTACTATCTCATTATTTTCCCTGTGGTAAGCACATTTTGCTTTAATATTAAGAAAATAGTCTTGCTTTACTTTCAAATGTTTTAGGAGAATTGTTAGGGGAGATCAGGACATGGGCTCTGACCTGGCTGGATTGAATCCCATGTGTACCTTTCTATTTTTTTCCATTTTAGACTTTACTGTTCTCATTATAAAAGCAATATATAGCAAATTTAGAAAGCTGTAAAAAGTCCCCCAAAGTTCTACCACTAAACCCAGCCATGATTGCAATTTTGTTGTGGTTCCTCCTAGCATGTTTTGTTCTGTTTTTACATAGCTATAATTATAAACATAATGCACTTGCATCATTTGCATCTTTACTTAGCATTATTTTGTGAGCATATTTCTATGATAGCACAGTTATAGACATTGATTAAAATATTTTTTTGGCATAGTAATGTAGTAGCTGGAGACAAAGGCCAGCCTTGTTTAATGGATTATTTAATTCATGTCTTGAGCTTAAACCTGAGTTAGTCACATTCTTCTTTGCACATCATGAAACAAGACATTTATTATATTTTTATATCAGTGATTACTAAATTTCTTTGAACTTGACACTTTATATATTTTTAATCACATAAATAATACATGGATGTATGCTCTTTGTGAAGAATTCTAAAAACTCAGTAGTAGGAAAAAAATTTATAGTTCCCGTTAATTCCATTCTATGACTATGGCCTGAGATAAAATTGTTTCCATTTTAGTGTTTACCCTTCCCCAATCCATTTGAGAAATCATCAGTTATCGATAGACTACACGGAGAAATTCATGTGCTATAAACTACACTTACATTGACAGCAAAACTATCTGGCTGAAAAATTGTTTCAGGGAATGTCCAAAATATGTCCATGTTTGACATATAGAAACCTTAAATCATATGGTAAATATGTCATAAGGATCAGATATACCTGTGATGATGGGGAGATGATGGGTAGACTAGCAGTTGCCTATAGTGGTTGTGTATCCTGACACTGGACCGGAATTGGCTGCAGATGCCCTGTCACACTTTGCACATCAAGGGAGCTTTTCTGGGACCTCTTGGTGATCTTGGGTGGTGCACAGAGGTGCTTAACCTGTGTCTGCAGACTTCAGAGAGAATTCAGAGGACTATATATTTAGAAGAGAAAAATGTGATGTCTTTGATTTTCACTAATTTCTGACTGAAATTTATTGCCTTCTTACAAATGTAGGCAACAAGCCCAGGAATGTCTGTGACTTTGTCACCAGCAGAAATCATGGATGCTTTCTCATCAGATCCTTTTTGATGCTGGTGTCTCCTTGATGTTGACTATGGTGGTCGAGACTCAGTAGGATCTTGGCATTTAATGCACTGATGAAGAAACACTTCTATTTCTGCATCACAAATTTATGTTTTAAACATTTTGAAAACTGAGTTTTAATGTAAACTTTTTTTCTTAGGAATTTCTTTTTTTTTTCATTTAAAAAATCATTCTGAGGAGGGGTCTGTGGATTTCATCAGAGAAGGCTGTGGCATGCAACCTGCCCCCCAAAAGTCCAAAAATCCCCCTCTTAAAGGCATGTAATACAATAATAATAATGTGGATGAATTGATTAATTTTCTTATATTTTCCTAAATACATTTTAGGGAAAAAAAAATTGGTAGCATAGTGATTTTATGTGGTTATTTAAGAGAGAAAGAGGGAAAGATTACATTTCTTAGTGCTCTAGAATTCTCCAAACCACCATAGAAAAATCCTTATTTCTAGAATAATATGTGAACTTCTATTAAATGCTGTAATTCCTCCACTTCAGAGTTGCGTTTCCATGACTATCAACCCCCAATGTGTGGAATCAAGTGCTTTTGGTCATACTTGGGTGTCTGTGGGGAAAGGCAGCTTTGGGTTCTGAGCCCCTGGATGGCCAGCTAACCCTGAGCAGTGAGGGGGAATCCTGGCTCTGTCCCCATTGGCTAGGACCTTAGTGAGCCAGGTAAGCATCAGTCCCTTACCAGCCCTGGCTGGTGATTATAATAGCTCCTGACTGGAGTGTTTGTGTAGATGCCTGGGAGCAGTCTGTATACTGCCTGGCACATCACTGTCTTCTGGAAGACATGAGCTCATGTTACTCTGTGTCCTGATTTTCTCATATGAAGATGAATGAGGACAAAGACATTTAGAGACATTATGTGTCTAGGTCCCAGGATGTTCAAAGAAATGGACTCAGTGGGAGATTTCACATAAAAAACACAGATTTTGGCTTCTCTTAATAAATAGAAGATAGGGTAACCACAGTGTGGTCCCCTCCCCAACACAAAGATTAAAGGAGCCAAGAAGTGACCATCATCTTAGGACGGGACAGGAAGAGCTTCTGATGTTTGATGTAGACTCCAGACTGTCCAGCTTCCCTTACCTGATATGACCTGTCTGGCCTTGGGGAGCCTTTGAGTTAGTGGCTTCTGAAATGGATTATTTCTTAGTTCCTTTTGTATTCTAACATGGTGATTTTAAAGATATAGGGGAAAAGTCCTGGTGTTGGGCTTGAAGTATGTCAGTGTATCATTTGATTCTGAAGTTGGTGACACATTTTTAGAGAGTTCAGAGGATGTTTTTGCATCAGCACTGTGGAGGCTCCAATGTAGTCCCCTCATTTTTGTCACTATTTATGAGTGAAATTGAAGGGTGACCTGTACAGGTTCCTAGAGGACCTGTGAGCTTCTGTGGGTGAGGTGAGGCACAGAGATGCTTCCATGAAGGATGCTGACAATACAGATCCATCTCTCTTGGCCTCGGAGGTCAACAGCAGGGATTTCTATATCAGAATCTCCCCACCTTTTTTTACAATGGAAGTTCTCCAACATGATAGTGGAGATTCAGCTGTCATCCAGTCCATTCAACAGGAGGGAGGGCAAGTTGATGACAATTTGTCAAGCATTATCTCACCATAGTTCTCTGTTCTGCCAATGAAAAGCTAGGGTTCCGCTGTGCCATACACCACTGTCTCTGTGTTCAGTTTGGAGGTGACAGAGTTAAAGATTCAAAGATGCAGGTTTCTGACACTCACTCCAGCTTTTGGCTCTGTAACTACAGAAACCACTTCAGCAGCTGCAAATAGTATTGGCTCTAAGCTTGTTAGGGATCTTGCAGACTCATTCATTGATTGCCTTCGATTTCCAGGACATCTTGGATATAGAATTAAAAAGATTTTAGTTAAGCCAATTAACTTTTGTGGCGCCTGGGCAACTAATATTGTGTGCTAGAGAAGGTCATTGATGTTATTCAAATAGCAGTTTTATTTGAGCTGGGATTAAGGAAATCAGACAAAAGGTCTAAGAATTGTTTATAATGTATTTCTTTCTGTGTTGCAATATCTTGGCCTTTCCATCCGAGTCTGACTATAATTACACATCCAAGTGATTGGGTCATGTTGTCCTTTCTGTTGATTGTGACTTGATTGCACCAGCACTCAAGTACCCATCTTGCAAATTGTTCTCAGTCAGGTTTTAATCTGAGGTTTCCTCTAGCTGTGGTTTATCAAGCTTTTAAAGTAAAATATGGCAGTTAAGAGCATGGGCTCTGGTGTCATGCTACCTGGGCTCAAATCCTGGGTCCCATAATGATTTGAAATCTCATAATAGTGACTTGGAGCTTGGGGTGGCCCCTCAGCTGTGGGTTCCATTCCTCAGGCCTTCTTATATCTGATTGGGCTGTAAGGCTAGTAGTTATTGGCAATGGACTGATAAATGTCACTTTCAAGCTAAGGAGTTCAAGAAGCAGGTATACCTCTGCAATCCCTCTTCCCCCATCTGAGTGCAGAAGATTCCAAAGTGAGGGGAGAGCAGAGCCACACAATGACACAATTCTGGGTCCCTGAATCACTCTGCAGAAAACTCCCTGAGGGTGAAGAACTCCCTCTCGGAAAGGTTATGTGAACAAGAAATAAACTTTTATTGTGTTAGGCCTCCACTGTTAGACTAGTGTTCTCTTAACTCTTAAGCCCCTTGCTAGTGGTTACTCTTGGGTAAGTCACTTGATCTCCCTCTGCCTGGGTTCCCTAACCTATAAAATAGAGGAAATAATATCTGTCTGACCCAAGGTAAGGGCTCAGGAAATGCTGGCTTGGCTACTGTCATTAATAATAAATTATTATTGTTATTGTGGTCATTCCTTCTGATCCTCTGGGGTCAGAAAAGATGAATTATTTTCATTTGGAACATCAGAAGAATGTGCTTTTTAAAAAGTAGGCTGCAGGAAGCAATCTGTATCAAGTAGTGCCGGCTTTGTTCAATAACATTTTATTATTTGCATTTTGGCTGTAGTTAAGTTTGTTGGTGAACATAAAAGATACCCATAAGTGTACACATGAGATTTTTCTTCTCTAGCACGCATGGGCCTATAATCATTGTTTTAGCTTGTGTGGTTGGGAGGGTGTATATACAGTATGAATGTTCTTATTTCAGAGCCTCGGATCCCCATGCAGTAATCCAGATAATACTCAGGAATTGGAGATTTTTTTAAGTACTTGAGGCCATTTGATTTATTTTATTATTTTTTTTTTTATTAAATCATAGCTGTGTACATTAATGTGATCATGGGGCATCATATACTAGTGTCATAGACCGTTTGACACATTTTCTTATTTTTTTTTCTTATTTTTTTTTTATTATAGATAAAAATATGCACCATAGATGTGGCCCAACCCATCACCCTCCCTCCACCCAAACCTCCCCCCTCCCTTCCCCTTCCTTGGTCCTTTCCTCATAGTCTTGTGGTATAGTTGGGTTATAGC